>PVHX01015872.1:0-39417 GCA_004024805.1 Geosciurus inauris
CCTGTAATCCCAGCACTTAGGGAGGCTGAGACAGGAGAATCGCGAGTTCAAAGCCAGCCTCAGCAATGGCGAGGCGCTAAGCAACTCAGTGAGACCCTGTCTCTACATAAAACACAAAATAGGGCTGGGGATGTGGCTCAGTGGTCGAGTACCCCTGAGTTCAATCCTCAGTACCAAAAAAAAAAAAAAAAAAAAAAAAAAAAAGGAGCAAATAAGTAAACGACTCTGTTAAAGGAATCCTGAAGATTAAAACGAAAGAACTTGACTAATCACACAATGTGCTGTCCCAAAGTGTCAAATGGGGCCAGGACTCGGTGGTGGTCCTCCCTACGGATGAGGTTGCAGCTTCCCGGGAGGGACTAACAATCCCCAGAAGGTTCCAACAGGAGAGGCTGTAGTGAAGGGGCACAGAACAGGGACCAAACCTTCGCTAAGGTTTGACTCTAAGGATGCACAAAAGCGGGAAATAGATGATGGAAATGGGGAGTGTGTATCAAGGGGTGCCGGGAGGCTCTGGGCAGGTTTGGGCTGGTCCCTGACGTGTTGGGCCGGTCCTGCCTACCCATCCCCTTCTCTGAGAAACAGAAATGCTGCTCACTAGGTCCAGGGCTCAGAGCTAGTGCTCCGGGCGCCCCGTTTCACCAAGCCCTCAGAAGCGCCTTTCCCCTGGTTTACAAGTACCGTAGGTGAGATTCAGAGAGGGCAGCCTTTCACCCAAAGCCACACAGGAATCGGGCCCTCTCTCAAGGAAGTACTCTCTGCCCAAGGGACCCCTCGCCACTTAGGCCCCCCTCTGGGAGGAGTCGGCCCGAGCCCCTCCTGCTCCCCGCCCCCGAGGGGCGGCCCGGGGGACGGGCGGAGGAAGTGAGCGCAGCGGGGTGGAATGTGAGCGGGCGGGGCGCGCCGGCCTGGAGCGGCTAGGACAGCCGGCAGGCGGCGGGGTCGGCGGGTGCTGCAGGCCAGGCGCGCAAGATGCCTCACTTCACCGTGGTGCCCGTGGACGGGCCGCGGCGCGGCGACTATGACAACCTCGAGGGTCTGAGTTGGGTGGACTACGGGGAGCGCGCCGAGCGGGAGGACTCGGACGGTGAGGGCGCGCCCGGCGGGGGCCTTGGCAGGGCAGCGGGGCGGCCACGCGGGGCCGGCTCCCGCCGGTACAGTGGAACTTGGCGCGCACACGTCGATGCAGGCTTAACTTTTCTTTCTCTGTGCCGCCGCCACTCCCCGTACCGCGCGTTCAGACACGATTTTCCTCTGCCCGGGGCGCGCGGGCCAGGTCGCCCTCCCTACCCCAACTCCTCCCCTGCGATCCGCGGGCGGGGGCTGCAGACGTGGCCGCCCAGGGAGGCCAGCCAGCAGCCCGCCCGGCCCCGGATAGCGCCGAGCCCGGGTCTCCTGCCCTTTCCGTTGGGACCACGGCCAAAGCCCCATTTGCAGCCCCTTCACCTCTGTAAACCACCCCCATCCTCTTGTCGCCTTTGCCCCCACGACTCCCTCCTTCCATAACCCTCCCCTTCCTGTGGCTCCCTCCTCTCCCTCCTCTCTGGCCCTCCAGGAGAGGAGGATGTGCCTGCTGAGGGGGCCTATGGGTACCTTCCTGTAAGACGTCCCTGTTGCCCCGGCCTAGATCTATAGGTACAGTGGGCATCTGGGGAGCACTCACACGGGACCAGGCTTGTCTAGGCTCTTAACGTGAATCAACTCGTTTAATCCTCCCTACCTTCTCTTGGGACAGATGCTGTTACTCGCACTTAGGACGGAGTGAAGGAAAGTGTAGAGAGGTTATGTAACTTGTGGGGGGGGTTGCAGGGGTGGGGGGATTTAACCCCCCAGGGGAGATTCCAGCACCTTAACTCTGAACCTGGTTGTTAGGCCTGGTCCTGGAGGTGAGCCCTCTCATCCTTTCTTTCAGGTTCCTGCCTCTTCCCTTGCGCCTCTCTCACATCTCCTATCCCAGAAGGCTCTTTACCCCTGGGTTGTCCTTGCCAGGGGGCCACTCTTAGAGTCCTGCTGGGAATTTATGTCTGTGTACTGTGTACTGGCATATTGTGTGTGTCACTGTGTAAGTGTGCAGCTGTGGGTATCAAGTTGACAGCAGAGTCAAGTTAGGGCATTCTCATGGCCACTGTATCCTGCAGGATTGTTGGTGATGAAGATGGTGATATGACTGATGACAGATGCCTGTGATGCCTGGGACTGACCATGATGGAGACATTTAAGAAATTTGTGTCATTGAGATGTGTCAGATGATATGATTTTGGCCTCTGATCTGTCTGTGATGGTGATATGACTGAGATGATCCATGTCTGATGAGTGGCTGTGTGTTTGTATTACCTGACTGCCATGTGTGGAGGTAGCACAGGACAGAGGGATGGACTGTTGGACATTATGAAGGTTTTTCAGGCTTGACAGCTGTGTGAGCACCGTCTGCCATTCCCTTGTCTGTCCCTAGTGTTGGTCAGAGGGTCAGAGCAGGAGGAGCATCCCTGCTCCCCTGGGCCTGGAAGGACCTCCATCCCTGGAGGCTGGGCTAAGCTGCTTCCCTGGTTCAGTGGGCAGGCAGAGCTGGCTTAGCCTCTGCCTGCCTTGGCCTCATCCAGCCAGATCTCTCCAAGCAAGATCAGCTCCTCCCACTGCCTCCTTTCCTTTTCCTCCACCTTTTGCTCCTTTTCAGTCAGACCTTGGCTGTGTCTGCAGCATGGGGGACACCCTGAATCCTGGTGAGTGATTTTGATCCTTCTTGGTGGGGACTACAAAAGTTCAGAGGGCTGAAAACCAGTCAAACTCAGGCCCATCTCCTGGGGCCCCTAGTTGAAGACCCCTCCCCCTGCTCTGAGGGGTCAGCCAGCCTATGGGCAGGGGCTCTGGAGGTCCTGGAGGGGCACCTCAAGCAGATGCCTTTGTGCACAGGGATCAGGAGGGTCACCTGGATCCTTACCTGCCACTGATGTCTACAAAGTCGTTCATAGGAACACACCCATGTTCCTCCTAGGCAGGCCCCAGGTCTCGGCCATACTGGGGGTCTCAGGTGGCATGTGAACAGCTTGGGCCTGGCTGGCATGTCCAGACGTGCCCTGGAATTTTTGGAATAGCTGATGCCAGAATGGGGAGCTTGAATCTGAGGGCAGTACAGACATCCAGCTCCTGCTTAGACCCTCTTACATTCCCACTGTCCCATGGGAGCTGTCCCTAAATAAGGATTGGGGGAACTCCGACAAGTGCTTGCTGGTGTCTGGCAGCAGATAGTCCCTTTTCTGATGCCTATGGGCAGTTGGAAAAGCATATGTTATTATCTGTACATAGAATAGGACAAAGCACAGAGGATCATTTCCACTGGGTCACACATGGGAGAGGCCAGGAATCCAAAACAGACTTCTGGCCATCTGAGAACCCAGAGGACAGGATATGCAAACCCTGGCCAAATTGCATATCCCAAACCTCTTCTTTACCTTCAAGGATCATGCTACACCTTGCAGTGTATCCTGGATGGACTGGGGTCTGGAGTAGGAACAGGGAAGCTGCAGTAGATCCCTCACGTGGCTCTAGTAGACTGAGGATCCTGGTCTGGCCCTCCTCACTGGATGACCTTGACCTTGACCTCTCTGAGCCTTACCCTCCTTGTCACTAAAAGGGGTTAAATCATGTCTACTGGAATGTTGCTGTAAGACTAGAGGTAACTCTTGGAAGGGCTCTGAGCCACTCTGGAAAAATGGCTGAAGGGACAAGGTATCAGCTGGGTCTTGGAGGACCATCCATAGGCATTTTGGGGTTCTGCAGTACAGTGCTCAACTCTGTATTTTCTGGATACTAACCCATTCTCAGACAACAATGGTGGGGCAAGCTGTCGTATGTGAATTTAGAATAATTTATAATTTATTTCTAATCTATTTCCACAAGAGGATCAGAAGAAATATGTAATAAAAATGCAACCCCAAAAGATGCAGAGGAAAGAGGCAAGAATTGTGAGATCAGACAGGTGGTGACTATATCTAAAGAGTAAATTTAGGGCTGGGGTTATGGTGCAGTGGTAGCGTGCTCACCTAGCATGCATGAGGGACTGGGTTCAGTCCTCAGCACCACATAAAAATGAAATAAAGATATTCTGTCCACCTACAACTAAAAAATAAATAAATAAAAAGAGTAAATTTAGCTTGGAGATTCCTATCAGCCAAGGCAGAAAGAGAAGTAAGTTGAGCTGTATAGTTGCCATTTTCTGACAAAATGAAAAATTTGATTTATTCGAGCAATACCTTTTTTTTTTTTTTTTTTGAGACAAGGTCTCACTAAATTGCTGAGGCTGCCCTTGAACTTGCAATCCTCCAGTCTCAAGTCTCCCAGATTGCTGGAATTATAAACGTGCACCGCTATACCCAGCTAAGACCTTAGCCTCAGCAACTTAGTGAGGCCCTAGGCAACATAGCAAGACCCTGTCTCAAAATAAAAAATAAAAAAGAGGGGCTGGGGATGTAGCTCAGTGGTAGAGCGCTTGCCTAGCATGCATGAGACACTGGGTTCAATCCTCAGAACTACATAAATATAAACAAATAAAATAAAGGTATAAACATACAATAACATTAAAAATAAATAAAAAAGAGCCGGGGAGTGGGTGCTGGGAATATAGCTCAGTTGGTAGAGTGCTTGCCTCACATACACAAGGACCTGGGTTCGATGTTCAGCACCACACACACGAAAAAAGACTGAGCTGGGGATGTAGCTCAGTGGTAGAGTGCCCCTGGGTTTAATCCCTGGTACCAAAAAAAGTAATTTTCAAATTTTCATAGGCTTCTCACTGGTCAGCTGTCAATGTAAAGGGCAGTGTTACTGGGTTTTCAGATTTTTCTTATGACTCCTGATCCTGAGTAAGCATCAAAGTTACAGTAAATGTCATAGGGTATGAGAGTGAGGAGCTACGTGACCCCACTGGGCTTTAACATGCTTTGGTGGGATGCCTTTCTGGCTGGCTTTGTCTACTGTGCCATTCTCATTGACCTATATGCAGTCATTGAACATGCAGCTAATCTGTTTGGCCCACTTAACTAGTCCAGGTTGCTGGATGGGGGAAATAAGTATATTTCACATGCTAGGGAAAGACAGAACTGACTTTGCCCCAGAAATTGTCATGGGCACACTTTATCTATCAGTCTCTTTAAGTGATAAAGAATCCATAATGCAGCCCCTGCTAAGTGGTTGTGGGCTTGGGAAAGGCAAGTTAAACCACACGCTGATATCAAGAGGATGTCTCAAGCTGGGCGCGGTGGCACACGCCTGTAATCCTAGCACTTTGGGAGGCTGAGACAGAAGAATTGCAAGTTCAAAGCCAGCCTCAGCAACGGGGAGATGCTAAGCAACTCAGTGAGACCCTGTCTCTAAATAAAACACAAAAATAGGGCTGGGGATGTGGCTCAATGGTGAGTACCCCTGAGTTCAATTTGAGTTCAATTCCTCGTATCCCCCCCCCCCCAGAGGATATTTCAGATGGAGGAGGTTGCATTAGTCCACATTCTCAGCTGCAAATGAGAAATGATTTCTGACCTATTTAAACAGAAAACATTGGCAGTCATGGCCAGTGCATAACCACATCACACCACTAGTCTGGGTTGGTAATAACACTTCTGTTACCACTTCCACTTGGGGACACCATGCCGACCCATTTACCCTCAAAACTGCATATTACTGCAGGGCATGGTGGTACATTCCAGTATCCCAGCTACTCAGGAGGCTGAGGCAGGAGGATCACAAATTTGAAGGCAACCTGGGCAACTTAGCAAGATCCTGTCTGAAAAATAAAAAAAAAAAAAAAAGGCTGGGATGTAACTCTGGTAGAGTGCCCCTGGATTTAATCCCCCATGCCAAAACAAAACTGCATGCTACTGCCAGCAAACACCATGGTGGCTTCTTTGAACCTAAATGTCTACAGCCCATTTATTGTGAGACCTCAGTCATTGCTGAAGATGCCAGGCTTCCCTGGAGTGCAGGGACATTGGCATCTAGAAAAGAAATACTTAATGTCTTCTGCTTGCTTATTGGAAAGCTGGGAATGTCACCCATGAAGGCTCACAGGGACAAATGTAGAACAGGGAAGAATATGAATGATAGGAGGCCAGAAAAAGCAGGCAAGCTTTGGGAATTGAAATAGCCTTACCAAGAAAAAAAAAATTGTGATTGTTTTCTGCCAGGTTTCCTTGGAGCTGAGGCTCAGTCTCACCACCCTGAGGGGTGGGTGGAAGCTGGACTGGGCCCTCACCTGTTCTGATGCAAGCTGGAGGAATCTGCAGACCAAGGGGCACAAGGACGCTACCAACAGTCCGTGCTTCTTTCTTCCTCCTTTTCTCTTTTTCCTTTCTGCACTACTGGGAATTGAACTCGGGTGCACTACCACTGAACTACATTCCTAGCCATTCATTTATTTGTTTGTTAATTAATTAATTTATTTATTGGTACTAGAGATTGAACCTAGGAGTGCTCTACCACTGAGCTATATATATCCCTAGCTTCCTCCTGCCCCCATTTTTTGAGACATTGAATTGCTAGGGCTGGCATTGAACTTGCGATCCTCCAGCCTCAGCCTCTGAGTAGCCGAGTGTCACCATGCCCAGCCCTACTCCCATATTTCGACTCTATTCAACCCAACACCCAACCGCCAGCCTGATTTTCACAGATGATCCTAGACAACTTGCTCCCACTTCTGCTTCCTGTACAGCCTAGTGCTTACCCTGCCTCCCGGCATGCCCCGGGCTGCCCTCCTGGGCACCTCCTCGCGCGCGGGGCATGGTGGGGTAGCTAGCAGGCCACCTGCTGGCCATGGCAGCAGAAGGCACTCTGTGCGGCTTCATCTATCTGGAGAGCAGTACCCGGGTGATGCCTGACGACACCGAGCCCTTGGCATGGGGCACTCTGGGTGCTCCAGATAGGCCTGGAAGGGGTTGGGGGTTATGCGAGGGCGGGCTGAGGCCAGGACCCGCCCCCTCAATAGGCCCCACCCCTCGCCTTACAGGGCGGGTGGCTTTCACATCTGTACCCTCGGCTACAGGGAATGATGGGCTGGATTTTGATTACTGGCTGCTCCTGGGTTACTCTGGCTCTTCAAGGAGGCCATTAGGTGTGATGGAGGAGCTGACGCTGAACCTCTTAACACTGTGGTCTCCCAAAGTGTTTTACAGAAAGGATGTTTTGGGGACTGGCCTTGTGGGGAGGGGTATAGGCTGCATGCTCAGAGAGGCAGCTCCTAACTGGGTTTCTTTCCCTCTCTCTCCACAGTACAAGGTAACCACAGAGAGAACAGCCCTTTTCTTTGCCCCTTGGAGGCTTCCAGAGGAAGTGACTACTATGACAGGAACTTGGCACTGTTTGAGGTAGTTGAGCCATTTTGGGCCACAGGTGTCACAGGCGGGTGGACAAAGGCCTGTCGGGGCCTCTCAGCAAAGTAGGCAGGCTGGATGGTGACTCTTGCTCTACTCTCCCCTTGTCTGTCTTGCTCCTAGTAGTCTGATTGTGGTTCCTGTGGCCTTCAAACTGAAACAGCTTTCCCAAAGGCCATTTGCAACCCCACCCCCATTGCCATCTCCTGGGCTATTCCTTGCAGCCCCCTCAGCAAGGTGACCACCCCTTCAGAATTTCCTCTTCCCTGCACTCCTAGTGTTCCTCCTGCGGGCTCTCCCATGGAATCTGTGTCTTTAGGGGTTGGCTCTTTCAGCTCTGTCCCCCTCTAGTTCACTGCGGCCTGGTCTTTCTCCCTCAGTCTGCCCTTGCGCTCCACATCTGCAGACTCAGTTGACACCTCTCTGAAAGTTTCCCAAGTTTGTGCCTGAACTTGTATTTTAGCCTTTGCATACTCAAGCTGAAAAGATCTGGATTTAAGACATGGTGTAGGCTGCTAAACTATGACCCACACATGCAGCTGCTGAACACTGTAGGCTTCTCAACCTCCACATGTCCAAGGGGCCTATATCTTTACTCCTCACTCCCAACCAACCTCCCTGTGTGTAGGGTCAGAAAAGAGCTGTCAGAAAGACAAAGGTTAAATGTTGATAAGAGGCTGGTGGAGAGATGGCACTGAGAATGATGTAAGGGCAGGGAAAGCCTAGACCCCTGTGAGAGTTGGGGGTCCTGAGCCCAGGGTACCTCCTGACAGCGGAGAGCAGCAAGGTTCTGCAGTGAAGCCTTTGACCTGGCTTCACTTTGAGGGTGGTGGCCCAGCATCCCACTTTGGAGACAGGTATGTCAGTCACAGGAACCAGAGCCTAGGGTAAGACCATCCAGGAAGGTCAGACAGACAACAGAGACTTCATTTGTTCCAGACATCCTTTTGTCTGCCTTGGTCAGACATCCTTCTTTTGTCTGAGGTGACTAAGGTGGCTTTTTTGTGGGCAGTCCAGAGTAGATCTGAATCCTAGAGGCTCAGCCATAGCTGGTAGATGGCCAGACACAGCAGATAGGATGAAGTGTGCAATTTGCCTGCCTGCCAACTGTGCCTGCCCTTCTTTCTCTCCCCTGGGGCGGGTGGTTTTCACAAATGGGCTGGCAGTGATTGCAGCCAAGGTAGGGCACAGAGAAGCCGCCACTGGGCTGGGCCTTTCAGTGCCACGTGCTGGGGTGTGGTGCCCACACCTGCTCAGTTGGCTGGCTTGGGCTTCCCCAGCAAGAGCTGGGATCAGGCCCAGGCCTGCCTCAGGCCTTGGCATAGAGCCAGAGTCCAGGCTGCTGGCTACATATAGGTAGCCTGGTGCTGGCCTGGCCCGTTGCCATCTTGCCCCGTGGCTTTGTTTATAGGAGGAACTGGACATCCGCCCAAAGGTGTCATCTCTTCTGGGCAAGCTCGTCAGCTACACCAACCTTACTCAGGGCGCCAAGGAGCATGAGGAGGCTGAAAGCGGGGAAGGCTCCCGTCGGAGAGCAGCCAAGGTGAGCCAGTCAGGGTCAGCAGAGGGGCCACACCTGAGATGACAAATAGAACACCATGGAATTTACTGTTTTCCCATGTGGTGTGTGCATGCCAGGGGAAGTGGATGCCAGGTGAGGTGAGCGTGAGATTGGGCCCTGAATGCCTTGGGCTCCTAGGGGCTTTAAGGGATGGCCTAAAGAGGAGCTCCTGAGGGGAACAGAGGGCCGAGGAGGCCCTCAGAAATGACACTGGGTGAAGCTGGGTGCAGTGGTGCACACCTGTAATCCCAGTGACTGAGGCGGCAGAGGCAGGAGGATCAAAAGTTGAAGGCTAGCCGGGCGCGGTGGCCCAAGCCTGTAATCCCAGCATTTAGGGAGGCTGAGACAGGAGAATCGCGAGTTCAAAGCCAGCCTCAGCAATGGCGAGGCGCTCAGCAACTCAGTGAGACCCTGTCTCTACATAAAACACAAAATAGGGCTGGGGATGTGGCTCAGTGGTCGAGTACCCCTGAGTTTAATCCCCAGTACAAAAAAAGAAAAAAAAAAGTTGGAGGCTAGTCTCAGCAACTTAGAGAGGCTCTAAGCAACTTAGACCCTGTCTAAAAATAAAAAAGGGCTGGAGATGTGGCTCCATGGGCTCAGTGGTTAAGCACTTCTGGATTCAATCCCCAGAAACAAAGGGAAAAAAAAGAAGGAAACGACAATGTGTGGACTGGAGTTGTAGGTGTAGCTGTGGTAGAGTTCTTGCTTAGTGTGGATGAGGCCCAGAGTTTCATCAGCCCTGCAAAAAAGAAAGAAAGAAATGACAGTGGGATCAACAGCTGCCTGCATGCGGCCTCTGAGAGTGAGCCCATCTTCTCAACTGTTAGACTCACAATACAATCATGAGATGGAAACTTGTAGCCTGTAGTCCCAGCTACATGGGAGGCTGAGGCAGGAAGTAGCAAGACTCTGTCTGGAAAAGAAAGGAAGGAAGGGATAGAGAGAAGAAGGGAAGGAAGAAGGAAGGAAGGAAGGAAAGAAAGAAGGAACAGAGAGTGGGTGGAATTGGTATCCGGCTCAGTGATAGGACACTTACCTAGCATGCATGAGGCACTGGGTTCAGTCCGCAGCACTGGGGAAAAAATCCAACCAAACAAAAAACCTGTGAGGCACTGGGGATATAGCTCAGTTGGTAGAGTGCTTGTCTCATGTGCACAAGACCCTGGGTTCAATTCCCAGCACCACCAAAAAAAACAACAATCACCACAACCAAAAAAAGCTGTGAGACAGGTCATGATCATCATTCATTCTTTTTTTAGCTCCTCTGAGCCCTGCCCATTGCCCATCTAGTCCCTTGGGCCAGTCTTCTGACTCCCTAAGCCTGGTTTTCCTCTCACTTTCATCTTCATTTCTCAGATGAGGAAACTGAGTGACAAGGCCTTAAGTAACTTGCCAAAGTTAATGCATAATGCTGGCAGAAGTGTTTGTGGATTACTGTGAGGTATGTGATTGTGAAATACCACATCACTGGCATTACATCAGAGTGGATAGCCAGGAACCTGGTTGTCCCTGGGGACTATGCAACCTAAAGCAAGTGACATACTTTCTTGCCCCTAATCTTGTTGACCCAAGGCTCCATTGGCAGAGGCTTCCAACAGCCCCTGGGCTGCTTGAGCACCAGGTTGTGCAGACATGATGTGTGATGGAGCCTGGCACTTCCATGTAAGGCATATCTGTTCCTTCAGCCCTCCTCTCTCTTTACAATGATTTTTCTGTCTTTGCTCAGCTCCTGTATGTGATGGGCTTCAGTTTCTCTGAGGGCTGGAAATTTTTTCAGCATTTTGGTTTGAAAGTAAGGGATCCTTCCTTTCCACCTCCTATCTCCCTGAGGTTTGGGAAGCAGCTGTGTTTGGAAGGAGCTGGAATCTAGTCCTGGCTATACTGTTCTCTTTGGAGGTCTGCTAAAACAGAAGGAACTCCAGGTTGGGATAAGTCAGGTCACCAGGCTCAGACTTGCTCCTGAGATTTGGGCCTTACTGGGGTGGGTCCAGGAGAGAGGATGCACCAAGCTGAGGCACATCCTTCACCTGGCCCTTCCAGGAGACAAACAAGCCCACCCTTCCAAGAAAGCGGCTGATATCTTGATTGCACAGAACTGACCCCCACCTCTTCAGCTGGTTGTGATTTTGCTGGCATATTCTGGACTAAAGATAGCAGAGAATTCTGTCTCTGGCTACCTCTGTCCAGCCTTGCAGGAGGGGTCTTAACTTCTGAGAGTGTTACCCACTGTGGATATTGAGAGTGTTGCCCACAGGATCCTTGGGTAAGAGCCTTATCCCTGTCCATTGAGGCGGAGTCAGGGAGCTGATGACTGAGAGTAAAAAGGCCCCCAGGAAAGGCTAGTGTACAGCTCAGCAGAGGTATGGGAGGGAAGCATGAATTGGTGAAAGGCTGTGGTCCCATGGCCTAATGGGGAGCCTGTGAGGATATTAGGGTTCAGCCTCAGCTTAGTTACCCATCTTACTTGACCTTAGGTATAAGATGTAAGAGGGAAACTAAGGGTCCCAGCCCTAGTGGCTTTTCCATGGAGGAAGGAGGAGTTTAGTCAAGTACACAAGGAGTCAGTAGGAAGCTGAGGCCCCTGGCTCAGAACAGCTCTGAGCCAGGGGCCTCAGAAAAGAAGGCTTGAAGCAGGAAGGGTGGGCCTCCAAACAGACCATGCCAAGACCCAAAGGCAGCCTCTCCCTGGCAGCCATTCTGGCTCCGGCCCAGTGACCTTCTGAGGCTGCCAGAGGTTATTTGGGGATGCAGAAAGCATTTCCGGCCCTGCCCTTTCCCATACTGCCCTTTTCTCAGAGTGACTCAGCCTAGGATGGGGGTGGGACTAGGAGTTCTTGCTGCCCCTATTCCAAAATAGGTGGTATCCTTTGAGAAGGGCTTGCAGGGAGCCTAGATGAGGTGTATATTTCACCTACACTGCATTGTACAGTGTGAAGGAAGCTTTTGTTCTTGCCTAGACCCTTCTGAATTCATTTAGCCGGCACACAGATCCTGCCTCAAGCTGCGACCCTTCAGGAGGGTTCCTCTGGCATATAGCTCTTTCCTGACCCCAGCTCAGGGCAGAGGAGGTTTTGCTGGGGCTCAGGTGGACTCTCTCAGGGAACCACTGCCCTTGGCTGCACCAGCTCTGCCTCCGCATACAGCCTCTGTGTGCAGCCTCTGCCCTGGCCTCCTGGCTGGCCCCTACCCTGCTCTTTTTTTTTTTTAACCTTTAATTAATTAATTAATTAATTTTTTATGTGGTGCTGAGGATTGAACCTGGGGCCTCACACATGCCAGATAAGTGCTCTATCACTGAGCCACAGTCCCAGCACCCCCTACCCTGCTCTTTTTTTTTTTTTGGTACTGGGAATTGAACTCAGGGGCACTGGACCACTGAGCCACATCCCCAGCCCTATTTTGTGTTTTATGTAGAGACAGGGTCTCACTGAGTTGCTTAGCACCTCACCGTTGCTGGCTTTGAACTCAGGATTCTCCTGTCTCAGCCTCCCAAAGTGCTGGGATTACAGGCTTGTGCCACAGCGCCCGGCTCTCCCTGCCCTGCTCTTAAAGAGTTGAGAAATCCTGCTGGATCTGGCTGTTAGACCTTCCTACCTGCCCATAGCCTGCTTTCTACTCCCTCTGCAGGATTTTCCCAACAGGATGTCCAGGGGCTTCCAAGCTGTCACTGGGTTCAGGAACACCTTTGGGGGATCTGCAGGGCCTGCTGGTGATAGAACAGTAAACAGATCAGGTCTCCCAGAGTATGACAATGAGACATACTAAAGCAGTCAATAATGTGAACTGTAGTCACCATTATCATGGAGGACTGCAGGAGAAGCACCAACTCCACCCGGCCTGGAGGAACTTTCTGGAAGAAGGGACAGTTAAACTTCCTGATGGTTTTACTGAAGAGGAGTTTTCTATGCAGTGAGGCAAGGCCATCCTCCCTGACAGTGCCTAACACATGCCCAGGTTGAAAGGCTCAGGAGAAGCCATGTGGTATGGGGCTGGGAATGACAGAGGAGGTGATAGGGTACATCTGGCGGCTCAAGCCAAGGAATGTGCACCACACACCACACACTGTATTATAGAACAACAGAGGGTTTTCAAGAGGGATGATGAGATTATGCTTGGTTGTCAAATCTACTCTGGCTGCAGAGTGGGCTGTAGTATGGAGAGGTGGGCAAGTGTGGGAGGGCATCACCAGTGCCCCAATTGTACTGGGGACTAAGTTGTACGGGACTAAGGCTGGGACAAGGAAGGACAATCTCTGGACAACAGGGAGATAGAATGAGCAGGACTCATGTCCATCTGGTTGAAGTGGGGGATTGGAGAGAGGGAGCAAGAGGGAAAATTTCTTGGACTTTGGCTTAGGTGATTTGGGGCCTGTTCAGAGAGAAGGTGAAGACCTGAGATAGACCCCTCTTTGCAGACATTTAGCAGAGGAGAGGAAAGGGAGGAGGCAGTACCTTGAGGAGGATTTAGGTTCAAAAGCTCACATGTGGGGTTTTAGAAAGAATCAGGTT
Source organism: Geosciurus inauris (assembly GCA_004024805.1). NCBI lineage: Eukaryota > Metazoa > Chordata > Mammalia > Rodentia > Sciuridae > Geosciurus > Geosciurus inauris. The sequence goes on from PVHX01015872.1 coordinate 13,431, forward strand.
TTTTTTTTTTTAATATTTATTTTTTAGTTATAGGTGGACAGAATATCTTTATTTTATTTTTATGTGGTGCTGAGGATCGAACCCAGTGCCTCCCGCGTGCTAGGCGAGCACGCTACCACTGTGCCATAACCCCAGCCCCAGAAAGAATCAGGTTTTATACCTTCTCAGTCCCAACTGTCTTGCTATGTAAGAGTTAATAGAGATGGGCATGGTCTCACATGCCTGTAATTCCAGCAATTTGGGAGGCTGAGGCAGGAGGATTGCAAGTTTGAGGCCAGCCTCAGAAACTTGGAGAGGTCACAAGCAGCTTAGTGAGACTCTGTCTCAAAATTTAAAAAAAGCGGGGGCTGGGAGGGTTAGGATTGTAGCTCAGTGATAGAGAGCTTGCCTAGCATGTGTGAGGCACTGGGTTTGATCCTCAGTAGCACATAAAAATAAATAAATAAAATAAAGATATTATGTCTTTCTATAACTAGATATATATATAAAAGGTGGGCTGAGGGCTGGGGCTGTGGCTCAGTGGTAGAGCGCTTGCCTAGCATGCATGAGGCACTGGGTTCGATCCTCAGCACCACATATAAATAATAAATGAATAAAATAAAGATCCATCAACAACTAAAAAAATTTTTTTTAAAAAAATAAATAAATAAATAAATAAAAGGAGGGCTGAGGGTGTAGCTCAGTGGTTAAGCGCTGCTGAGTTCAATCCCCAGTACCCAAAAAAGAAAGTTAATAGAGACACCGGGCGTGGTGGCTCACGCTTGTAATCCCAGCACTTTGGGAGGCTGAGACAGGAGAATCGCGAGTTCAAAGCCAGCCTCAGCAATGGTGAGGCGCTAAGCAACTCAGTGAGACCCTGTCTCTACATAAAACACAAAATAGGGCTGGGGATGTGGCTCAGTGGTTGAGTGCCCCTGACTTCAATCCCCGGTACCAAAAAAAAAAAAAAAAGAAAGAAAGTTAATAGAAACATTCTAGCTATACCCCCACCTCTGGGGCTGGGGGTGAGCTGGTTTTTTACACTGAGGCACTTGAGTACCCCACTGCAGGTAAGGGATGACCGAGTGACTAGGAGCTACCTTCCATGGTGCATCTGTGCCCCTCTGATGCTCCATGCCACCTCCTCTCCTGCCCACATAGGCACCCAGCATGGGCACCCTCATGGGGGTGTACCTGCCCTGCCTGCAGAATATCTTTGGGGTCATCCTCTTCCTGCGGCTGACCTGGATGGTGGGCACAGCTGGGGTGCTGCAGGCCCTCCTCATTGTCCTCATCTGCTGCTGCTGTGTGAGTAGCCTCGTGGGTGAGGGATGGACTGGGCAGGGGCCATGGTCACCCTACAGATCCCACCCATCTGAGCTGCTCATCCAGGCCCTCCTTTCCACAGACACTGCTGACAGCTATCTCCATGAGCGCCATCGCCACCAATGGTGTGGTTCCAGGTAGGTAAGGGAATGGGGTCCAGAATCTGCTTTGATCTGTCTGGGAACCCCCTTTCTCCTCCACCCTAAACAGTTCCCTGGCAGGGTTCTAGTCCTGGACTTGCACTTAGGAGCTTAACAGAGTTTTGAGACTACTGTCATGTTTTGTTAGTATAAAGATAATACACCCTTCCCCAAAATAGGCAATGTTTGTTATCACAGGAAGGTTTGAAAGGGCAGGAAAACAGAATGAAAAACTGAAAGCATCCATAACCCCACCATGCTGAGTTCATTATTATTAGCCTTTCAGCATATGATCTTAGTAAAGTATCGATATCTCTCTCTCCCTCCCCCCCCATACATACATGCATATATATGTATACATGTGTACATATATAAATATATATAATTTCTTTTTGCTGTAAATATAGATATGTATACACACATATATATATTAGAAAATGGGTTTTGTTTTTTAAACAGGGTTTAATTCACTATAGTAGGATATAACCCAATTTATGTGATTAACCCCCTACCTGGGGGCTCTACTTTTTCACCATTACAAATACTATTTTTTTTTTGGTACTGGGGATTGAACTCAGGGGTACTCAACCACTGAGCCACATCCCCAGCCCTATTTTGTGTTTTATGTAGAGACAGGGTCTCACTGAGTTGCTTAGCACCTCGCCACTGCTGAGGCTGGCTTTGAACTCGCGATTCTCCTGTCTCAGCCTCCCTAAGTGCTGGGATTACAGGCTTGAGCCACCGAGCCCAGCTACAAATACTATTTTTGTGAACAGCCTTGAACATTAATCTCTGTTCATATCCCTGACAGTTCCCTTAGCAAAATCCTAGAGGTGGGAGTACAGTATGAAAGGAATTGACCTTTCTTTAAGTTTCTTCATTCCTATTCCCAGGCCTTCATCAGAGGGGTTTTGTCAGCAGCAGATGCAGTTAGCAACGTGGGACCACCCTTGTCTCTCCACCTTAATCACCCTGGGACCTAGTGTTGACTCCATATCTTGCCAAAGGTGTTAGACTCTGTGAGAAGCACAGACTCAGGGCCGGGGGGTTAGCCATGGACATTCAAAATGGTAGTAGGCCTGTGCAGGGCCACAGGGGCAAGAAACCTGAAAAGACACTGACCCTACCCTGATCTGTGAATGGGAAAAGCAGTCCTGTCCTTCTGAGTGGCTGTGAGGGCTTATCATGAGGAAGTTATTTCAAGGAAGAAACTCTTGAAAAGCACTGACCTTGACCTGTGCACACTTTCTCTTTTGTAGCTGGAGGCTCCTATTTCATGATCTCCCGCTCACTGGGTCCAGAATTTGGAGGTGCTGTGGGCCTGTGTTTCTACCTGGGAACAACATTTGCAGCAGCCATGTATATCCTGGGGGCCATTGAGATCTTGCTGGTGAGTCAGACTAAGTCCTAATCAACAATAGTCATATCCAAAGACTTTACTTGGGCTTCATACATAAGGCCCAGGCTGTTTGTGCTCCTCTGACCCTCTGGTCGGCCTGGGTCATACCATGGGAGGTATAAAGAGAGAAGGATCTTTGCTCAGGCCTGTGTCCCTCTTTACTTTCATGCTAGTCTGGGTCAGGCAAGAAATTGACCTGGCTGTCTTCACTTTGGCCTGGACGGGTTACCTATCTGGGCACTGTTTCAGCTGTGACAAGCAGCCAGCCAGCTGTTGCATTTAGCTGAATGACAGATCTTGGGTGGTGACACAGAGACTACTTCCTGGGCTTGGGTGGCTCTCCTGGAGCTCTATGCCAGGGCCCTTTAGATCCAGCTTCTCCTCATCCCTAAGTTAGAGTGAGCAGCCACATGATGCCTTCTGGAGATTGCAGAAAGCAATCCAGGGTACTGTGTCCGGCTCAGCTTCCCACTCTCCACTGAACTGCCTGGGCCAGTGGAAGCAGAAGTACAGGGTCTGTGGGCAGCAGAGTGACAGGTGCTCTCCCTGAGAATGCACAGAGTAGAAGATATTTAGAGAGACTTATCTGACTGCCCACCTTCCAGTCCTCTGCTCATAGTGTGAACCTTGTGCTTAGCCCACTAGTTTTTGTTTTCCATTTCTCATGTTTCTTCTACATTTATAATTTGGAATTCTTCTGTAAGGAAATGTGTCCCTTCTCCCCAGTTTGTTTATTTATTCAACCATGTAATTATATGGACTTTTGGATGTTTGTTTTGTTCTCTAGGTTATTGGTTATAATTCAATACTATCATTATTTATTTTGTTGTTCAAACATTGCACTTTGGCTCTTCCACTATTCAGGTTGGCGCCTATGTCTGGATCCTTTCTTTTTTAAAAAATAATGACTTTATTGAGATACAATTCACATAACATACAATGCACTACCTGGTGAAAGCGTACAGTGCATTGGGTTTTAGTATATTCACAGGGATGCAACCGTCACCACAACTTTAGAACATTTTATCAACCCAAAGAAACCCCATCAGTCATCGCTCTCCATTCTCCCCCAATCCCCAGCCCACAGCAACCACTAATTTGTTTTCTGTCTCTGGATTTGCCTTTTCTGGACATTTTGTATAATAGGAATCATATAATATGTGGTCCTTTGTGACTGGCTTCTTTTAGATATACTTTGAAAAGAAAAACAAAATCTCAGGTTTCACTCTCCAGATAGGAAGATTGAACCCTCTGTAATCCATCTTCTTGTTTCAGACCTACATTGCTCCACCAGCCGCCATTTTTTACCCATCAGGCTCTCATGACACATCAAGCGCCACCTTGAATAATATGCGAGTATATGGGACCATTTTTCTGACTTTCATGACACTGGTGGTATTTGTTGGTGTCAAGTACGTGAACAAATTTGCCTCACTCTTCCTGGCCTGTGTGATCATCTCCATCTTCTCTATCTATGCTGGGGGCATCAAGTCCATTTTTGACCCTCCTGTGTTTCCGTAAGTAACTCAAGGTTTTGTCCAGATATTGCCTGGTCATTCCTTCCAAATAGACAGCCTTTGATGCCCTGGGTCCCCAAGACTTCAGGGTGGGAATCGACTGGGTCCCCCAGCTCAGCAGGTGGCGATGCTTCCATCCCTGCAGAGTGTGCATGCTGGGTAACAGGACCCTATCCCGGGACCAGTTTGATGTCTGCGCCAAGACGGTTGTGTTGGACAATGAGACAGTGGCCACCCGGCTGTGGAGTTTCTTCTGCCACAGCCCCAACCTTACCACTGACTCCTGTGACCCCTACTTCCTGCTCAACAATGTGACGGAGATCCCTGGCATTCCCGGGGCAGCTGCTGGTGTGCTCCAGGGTGGGTCCTCCCTCCCATGTTCCTATCCCTGAGCCCACAGACTGAGCAGGAGAGCAGAGCACAGAGCTGTCCTTGTGTGGTCAGCTCGGGAATGGTGGGGGCGCAGGTCTGGCTGCCTTCCCAGCTCAGCAGTGTCCTCTCAGCCTGGCTCCTGGCAGCTGAGTTTCGGGTGAATGGAGACTGGCCAGCATCCCAGCCCTGCAGAAGCCCCTGGAAAGTTCTGGCAGCCCCTCTTCCTCTGGCCACCAGCCCCTGATGCCACCTGGGGATGTTCCCACAGGGGCCATAAAGGGCTTCTGTCAGGAATGCAGGCGGTGGTGGGGCTCTGGTTGATGATGGTCAGCTACCTTTGTCTGTCAGGCTTGTAACTTGGATAGCGTCCTCCCTGCAACCAGAGCAGCGCTGTGGTAGACACTGTAGCCATTGGGCTAAAGCTGTCCCCAAAGTCCCCAGCCTCTGGTCTGCCCCCAGACTACCCTGGGGAGGTCCATGGGGCTGTGTTGGTGATGCTGCTGCCTCTGCAGAAAACCTGTGGAGTGCCTACCTGGAGAAGGGCGAGTTCGTGGAGAAGCACGGTCTGCCCTCCACAGACGCTCTGGGCCTGAAGGAGAGCCCGCCCCTGTACGTGGTAGCTGATGTCACCACATCCTTCACTGTGCTGGTTGGCATCTTCTTCCCCTCTGTAACAGGTGAGCCCTTTTTGCCCACCCACCTATCCCTGCCACCAGTCCAATCCCAGGGAGCCCCTGAGGGAGTCTCATCTGTTTTTGGAGGCATCATGGCTGGCTCAAACCGCTCCGGGGACCTCCGTGATGCCCAGAAATCCATCCCAGTGGGGACCATTCTGGCCATCGTTACAACCTCGCTTGTGTGTATCCTTTCCCACGCCTGAACCAGGTCGGGAGGGGGTCAGGAGGCACTTGCCTACATGTACATCACCAGTTGGCATGCACACTACACACATCCCTCACCCCCCCACACACATGCACACACTGGGGGGAACGTGTGCCCATACCACAGTACCCCTCAGCTGTCTACAGGTAGTGGCTGGGGCAAGAGCTGCTAGGGTCCTGTGTGGGGATGAGCCTGGTCACAGTGCAGTGGAGGCCTAGCTTCCTTGACCCTGTGCAGACTTCAGCAGTGTGGTTCTCTTCGGCGCCTGCATTGAGGGTGTAGTGCTCCGAGACAAGTGAGTGAGCTGTGCCCCTCCCTGTAGTGATGGCTCAGCTTTTGCCTGCCCTCATGCCAGTCCCTGCACATGATCCCAGACATTTCCTCTGGTTGCTGACTGTCAAGGGTAGTCTGTGCCACCATGTGGGTTAAGACCCTCCAAGGCTTGGTTTTAAAAGGATAGCAACATCAGGGTCAGGGCTGGGATGAGGGTCAAGGACACAGGATAGGGGCTGGTGTTTGGCCTTTTCCACTAAAGACCAGACCCTATCCCGCTTAGCTCCTGCTATCCCTCACTCTGGGCAGTCCCACCCAGGGCTTGGGGGACTCCTTGCCTAGAACATGGTCTGAGCCTGGCCCCTGCAGGTATGGCGACGGCGTCAGCAGGAACCTGGTGGTGGGCACTTTGGCCTGGCCTTCGCCCTGGGTCATCGTCGTTGGCTCTTTCTTCTCAACTTGTGGCGCTGGCCTCCAGAGCCTCACTGGGGCACCTCGTCTATTGCAGGCCATTGCCAAGGACAACATCATCCCCTTCCTCCGGGTGAGTCCTTGTCTTTTCACCCTCACATGTTTCTGGACTTAGCACTGGCTAGGGAAAGAGTTAGGGAGTTTGGTTGCAGCATAGTCTGCCCACAGGGGCCCCAGGGCCAGGTGGCTATCTGTAAGGAGTTGCTGAGAGCTGCCCTGGCCCTCCTTGTTGTTGGCAGAGCTGCTGAGACCCAGAATCCTCATGAACTATGGCTCATCCAAAGCAGAGAGGCCTGGAGTGGTGGAGTCAGGGGAGGCTTATAACTTCCCATGGGGATGGGCATGAGAATGGCCTGAGCCCCAGAGAAAGGGCCTGGGGATGATGGAGGCCAGGCTGTAGCTTGGGGCCCCAAGTGTAGGAGAGGGTGACAGGAACAACTCTTTTTCTGGTTCCTGCAGGTGTTTGGCCATGGGAAAGCAAATGGTGAACCAACGTGGGCACTCCTCCTGACTGCACTCATTGCTGAGCTGGGCATCCTCATTGCCTCCCTTGACATGGTGGCCCCAATTCTGTCCATGTGAGCTGGGGGCAGGGCAGAGGAATGGTCTTGGTAAAAGCTTCCTAATTCCCAGTAACTTTCAGCAGGGGACCCAGAACCTGCCCATGATCCAGAACAGGAATCCAGCAGACTCCCACCCCTGGACAGAGAAGCATCTGGTCCTTTGAGGCTTGATGAAACCATCACTCTCCCATTCATCATTTTCCAAGTTGCTTGCTTTGAGCCAGGTGCAGTGGTACATGCCTATAATCCTAGCACTTTGGGAGGCTGAGACAGGAGAATCTTGAGTTCAAAGCCAGCCTCAGCAACAGCAAGACACTAAGCAACCCAGTGAGACCGTTTCTAAATAAAACACAAAACAGGGCTGGAGATGTGGCTCAGTGGTTGAGTACCCCTGAGTTCAATTCCCAGTACCAAAAAACAAAAACAAAAAATGTTGTTTGCTTTGAATTTTTTGCAGTACTAGGGGATTAAACCCTGCGGTGCTCTACAACTGAGCCACATCTCTAGCGCCTTTTATTTTTATATATTTTATTTTGAGACAGGGTCTCAGTTGCTTAGGCTGGTCTCAAATTTATGATCCTCCTTGCCTCAGCCTCCTCAGTAGCTGGGATTACAGGCATGCATGCTCCACTGCACCCAGCTCAAAGTTGTTTGCTTTTAATATTCTGGAAGCACCTGGACAAATGCTTTTTGTTACAATTTCAGTCCTAACCCAAATGAATCTGCATTTATGCCAGTGCTGTGCAGGTAACTGCACATGGAGATTTCCAGGAACTCCTGAGGCAGAGCTTGTTCAGTTGCTGTGTTTACCTCTGCCCATGTTGGGGTCATCATACATTGTGCTCCATGGCTGATGTTCTTCTGAAGGGCCTGTCCTTCATTACTCAGCCTGTAGACTATGACAGGGCTCCTTCCCTGCAAATAGCCTCCACCCTGGCTGCAGCCAGGTCTGCTGTACCTGGGCTGTCTGCCACCAGCTCAACCCACCCCTCACTCCTCAAATAGTTCTTGGCACAGACGTCTTGAGTGGTGACCCCTTTTGCCCAAGCCAGAGGACACTGCTCAGCCTTTATTATGTTGTACTTGCTGGCAGCTCCTGATGGGACTTAGCCCTCATGGAATCCCCTGCCCCTAGCACCCCACTCAGGAGTCTTCCTGACTTCTGTCTGCCGTAACTCTCCGTCAGCTGAGGACAGAAGTTAGAGCCCGCTCCCCTCAGCCCTCTCCTTGGCCGCCTTCCTGGGAGAGCTCATCCTCCATCCTTGCCCATGTCCCCGATTCCCAGCCCCACTGCAGCTTCTCTCAGGTGTCTAATCCAGTGCCTTCACATGATCTTTGTCATCTGCTCTTGATCTGTTCGTTTTCCCAATGTGTGACAGCTTATCCAACTGGTCATCCAGGCCAGAGACCCAAGTATCAGCCAGCCAGTCTTTAGACACTGAGCATTCCTCAGCATTCCTTGACACCATCCTATCCCAGCCTTCTACTTGATATTCTGGGGTCCTCATCCCCTTCCAGCCACTCTGCCAGGGAACACTGGTCCATTCCCTCCTGACATGGGCAAGGCTGGCTATAAGGTTATGGGCTTCCTCGCCCTCCTAATGGTTTTAAACAGGTACAGCTTCTCAAACAAAGAAAATGCCTCTTTTTGTTCTTTAGGAAATCTATGACACGGACATGGGCAAGGCTGGCTACAGGTGTCTTCTGACATAACACACCTTCTCCACATAGTCCTGTCTGCATGAGTGCAGGAGTGGGTGCTGTGGGGGTGGGAGGACCTGACTGTGTCCATGCAGTGAAGGGAAAGATGTGGCCAGAAGGTCCAGGCCCAGCCTGACATGAGGTACCTGGAGATGCCAAGGAGGTTGCTCTGTACCAACCACTCCCTGTGCTGCAGGTTCTTTCTGATGTGTTACCTATTTGTGAACCTGGCCTGTGCCGTGCAGACACTTCTGAGGACCCCCAACTGGCGGCCCCGGTTTAAATACTATCATTGGTAAGTGCCAGCTAGACTCTTGAACAAAGTCCCCTGACATAGGAGGTATTGGGGAGTCCAAGCATGCCATTCTGAATGAGTTTTGAGTTTGCTGGGCAGTAGTTACTCTTGATGAAACACTAAGGAAAGGAGATAGAAGGGTTAGGGGCCTTGACCTAATTTTTGTACCTAGATTATGACTTGGGACTTCACAGGACTACCAGGGAATGGGATGGGCCCTACCACTCTTGCCCTGATTCTACCTCTCTCCTCACTCTGGCTTAGGGCACTGTCCTTCCTGGGCATGAGCCTCTGCCTGGCCCTTATGTTTGTCTCCTCCTGGTACTATGCTCTGGTTGCCATGCTCATCGCGGGCATGATCTACAAGTACATCGAGTACCAAGGGTGAGTGAAGGGCCTGTCAATAACCTATGTGGCTTAGGATGCCTGGTTGAGCAAGTGGGATGATCTGAATGGTGAGTTGTTGGGGAAGCTGGGCCACCTTTGGTATCTACCATGAATGGTAGGACTGGAAGGCTCTGACTCAGGGCCTAACCCCTCTCCATTCCCACATTCATATACATAGAAATCCCTGGTGAGGGCCTAGGGTGTAGCTGGGAGGTGTAGCTCAGTTGGTAGAGTACTTGTTTAGCAAGCGTGATATCTTGGGTTCAATTCCCAGCACCAGCACCACCAAAAAATAAAATTCCTTGGGTGGGACCCAGAGCTCACCAGCTTCTGGCTTCTACAGGGCTGAGAAGGAATGGGGTGATGGGATCCGAGGCCTATCCCTGAGCGCTGCCCGCTATGCGCTGTTGAGGCTGGAAGAGGGGCCTCCTCATACCAAGAACTGGCGGTGAGTTCATGCCCATCCCGGTAAGGGCCATTTGAAGGTTTTTAGGGAGTGCTGTGAGGGTAGGAGCATCAAGAAGTGCTGGCTCCACATCCCTAGTCCAGCTTCCCTTCTTTGGGTTGCCAAGGATGCCCTCCTGCTGATTGAACCCTTGGATCCACACTACCCAAACCTGAGAGCCCATGTTCTGAGAAGGGAAGAAGTGAAGGGATGCCCTGAAAAGGCCTGGCCCTGGACTCAAGCTGCCTCCCCATCTGGCCACTGCAGGCCTCAGCTCCTGGTGCTGCTGAAGTTGGATGAAGACCTTCATGTGAAGTACCCACGGCTCCTCACCTTTGCCTCTCAGCTTAAGGCTGGCAAGGGCTTGACGATCGTTGGCTCCGTCATCCAGGGCAGCTTCTTGGAGAGCTATGGCGAGGCCCAGGCTGCTGAGCAGGTGCCTGCAGAGGGTGGGGAGAATAGAGCCAGACCAGTGGTATCTGGGCTGCACTAGCATGTAGAGGATGGGACCAAGCCTGGCCAGCCAAGTGGGCAATACTGCTGCCCCTTCAAGCTGGAACAAGGGCATATAGTGGTCCCATGTTGGAAAAAAAAATGCCTCTGGGTGGGTAGCTTGTTCCAGGACTTCCCCTACCTCCACATAGTTCTGTGCCCTAGGCCCTGGAAGGTTGCCCAACAGAGGGAAGCTGGTGGCCTTACCTCCTGACTGCTGTGTTCCCCACAGACAATCAAGAACATGATGGAGATTGAGAAAGTGAAAGGCTTCTGTCAGGTAGTGGTGGCCAGCAAGGTGCGTGAGGGGCTGGCCCACCTCATCCAGTCTTGCGGCCTGGGTGGCATGAGGCATAACACCGTGGTGCTGGGCTGGCCCTATGGTTGGCGACAGAGTGAGGACCCACGTGCCTGGAAGACCTTTATTGGTGTGTGAAGGGCCAGCACCTGGGCTGGGTCAGGTGGGCCAGGGACCAGGGTCATGAGGTGGCAGAGGCTTGAGGGACATAGGCTGGTGGTGAGCAGTGCTCCTTTTCCCCAGACACTGTACGCTGCACTACAGCTGCCCACTTGGCCCTGCTTGTGCCCAAGAACATTGCCTTCTACCCCAGCAACCACGAGCGCTACCTGGAGGGCCACATTGATGTGTGGTGGATCGTGCATGACGGTGGCATGCTCATGCTTTTGCCCTTCCTGCTGCGCCAGCATAAGGTGGGCCAGGTGAATGGGCATGGGTGAGTGGCCGTACTCTTGGAGGACTGCGTGAGACTGAACCACCTCCCTGCTCCGTTGCTGTAGGTTTGGAGAAAGTGCCGGATGCGCATCTTCACAGTTGCCCAGATGGATGACAACAGCATCCAGATGAAGAAGGATCTGGCCATCTTCCTGTACCACCTCCGCCTTGAGGCAGAGGTGGAGGTAGTGGAGATGGTGAGCTGCCCACCCACCCTGCCCTTGAAGATACTGCCATGCAACCTCATTCTCACAGCCTCCTCTCTCCTCAGCATAATAGCGACATCTCTGCATATACCTATGAGCGCACACTGATGATGGAGCAGAGGTCCCAGATGCTGCGGCAGATGAGGCTGACTAAGACTGAGCGGGAGCGTGAAGTCAGTGGCTGCCTCAGTTTACACTGAGGATGGGTGGCGGGGTCAGGCCTCTGGAGACACCATCAGATAGGGGCATCAGACTGACTCACCCCGGCCCCACCTAAGCCAGTGCCCATTTCCTGGAGGCAGGGTAGTCATGTCAGGACAGTCAGGCCCTCCTTTTCCCAGGGTGCCCAGGCCATCTCCTCTGTCCTCAGGCCCAACTAGTCAAGGACCGGCACTCAGCCCTACGGCTGGAGAGCTTGTACTCAGATGAGGAAGATGAGTCTGCTGCAGGGGCTGAAAAGATCCAGATGACATGGACTCGGGACAAGTACATGACTGAGCCCTGGGACCCCAGCCATGCCCCTGACAACTTCCGGGAGCTGGTGCACATTAAGCCGTGAGTGCAGCATATACAGACCCAGCTTTGTTGGGCCCTGGGTGGAGGCAGTGTGGGGCAGACCAGCTGTGTTGGGTGGGCAGGGACGAAGGCCTCCTTTGCTAGATTCTGGTTCCTTGTGGCAGGGACCAATCCAACGTGCGGCGTATGCACACTGCTGTGAAGCTCAATGAAGTCATTGTCACACGATCCCATGATGCCCGCTTAGTCCTACTGAACATGCCTGGCCCACCCAAGAACAGTGAAGGTGATGAGAACTGTATCCCTTTGTGGAGAGGCAGGCCATGGGGAGATGAATAAAGTGTGAGGTCAGGCCAGGAGTTTTTCTACTGGGGTACCCCTGGGTGGGGGTGGCCTTGGTTGACCCTTGGTCCTGTTGCTGCCTCCTTGACCTGATGCCTACAGACATGGAGTTCCTTGAAGTGCTTACTGAGGGCCTTGAACGGGTGCTATTGGTGCGTGGCGGTGGGCGTGAAGTCATTACCATCTACTCCTGAGTCCCATGTGGTCTTATGGCCTAGAGTGGGGGTATCCAAGGCAATAGCCCCCACCTGAGCACCTACTTGCCAGTTCTGCTTTGCCCAGCCTTGCTTTGGGCCAGCTTTGCTAGGTCTGGGCCTGGCAATGGAAATGAATCTGAGGTCCTGTGGGACCTTAGGAGGTTTGGGGACTTTCCTCTCCAATACCCCAGTAGGTCTGGCCTGGCTATAGAAGACCAAAGGGGGGTGATGTGGGCTTCAAAGACCCAGCCCAGCCCAGGAGCACTATTTATTGTATATTTATTGTTTGGACAACACCGTTAGGGAGGAGGGGAAGGGCAGCAAGGGCTGGGGAAGACCTGGCTCAAGCTACTGTGAGCAGGGACCCCCATTAAGCCGAGTGGAATGGAGCTGGCCGAGCTGAGGCCTGACTTTCTTCAATAAAACATTGTGTACTTCTTGGCCTCCCGCTGCCCCTGCTCTGTTTCCCCTGGTGCCAAGGGAAGAAAGCGGAAATGAACCCAGGCCCAGAGCTGGCTCCCTGAGGCTAGGGCCCTTCCCAGCAATAGCAATCACTGGCCACCCCCATTGGCCAGGCTGTCCCTCCCACCAGCCCTGGGCCCCTCCCACCCACATACCAGACAAGGCCTGCCCAGCACTGCCTCATCTGGCAGTAGGCACTGGGCTGGAATGGGGCCTCCCGGCTCCCCATGGCAGTGGGTGCTGCTGCTGCTGGGGCTGCTGCTCCCCCCTGCCGCCCCCTTCTGGCTCCTCAATGTGCTGTTCCCCCCGCACACCACGCCCAAGGCTGAGCTCAGTAACCACACTCGGCCCGTCATCCTCGGTAAGCCCCCGTCAGGCCCTTGATGCACCAGGCCAGCATGGGAAGCCTGGGCCCCAAACCCTGGCAGCAGACAGTGCCAATGCCCTTCTGCCCCTGTATTAGCCCTGATACCTGCCTCAGTATGGGGAGGGGCCAAAAACTTGTCCTATAGAGAAATTCCTGCCTTACCCACCACAGTGTTCCATGGCTCTGATTTATTTACTTGGAGGTTGGGCAGAGCTGTGGGGGACTGAGGTCTTGGCCAGGACATTACAAGGTGTGGTCAGCTGCAGCCACACTAGAGCCTGGGTCAGGCCCTACCACTCCTTCCTTAGCCCCCATTCTACCAAGGACAAAATGCCCAGCCCAGGGTAGGAGAAAGGGAGAGGCCCCTGAAGGCCTGCCCACTACTCTAGGCCCAGCCCCCACTACCCCACACCTAATGGTTCTCACCTTGGACTTTGACAATAATGGAAAGCCAGGCTGGATGTTTACTTTGCAGGGGCAGGGGTCAGTGGCTTTAGCTCCTGCATCTTCCCTGCCTGAGGGGAGCCTGGGCTTTGGGCTGCTGGGGGGACAGTGGGGATGTGTGTGATCAGCTGATATGTGTCATTGGTGCTTGGAGGTTGAGGATGTGGGAGACAGGGGTGGGGCTGGTCTGGGGATGGGTTCATGGCGGGGAGTTAAGGAGTCCAGAGTGAAAGCTGGTGCCTGCAGTGCCTGGCTGCCTGGGGAATCAGCTTGAAGCCAAGCTGGATAAACCGGATGTGGTGAATTGGATGTGCTACCGCAAGACAGAGGACTTCTTTACCATCTGGCTGGATCTCAATATGTTTCTACCCCTTGGGGTCGACTGCTGGATTGATAACACCAGGTATGTGCCATGCCCTCTCCCTAGCTTGTAAACACTGCCCCTTGGCTACAGCCTGCTGAATGTCCCCGCTGCCCTCAGGGTTGTGTACAACCGCAGCTCTGGACGTGTGTCCAATGCCCCTGGTGTAGAGATCCGTGTCCCTGGCTTTGGCAAGACCTACTCTGTTGAGTACTTGGACAGCAACAAGCTAGCAGGTGTGTGTACTGGGAGAAAGGCCAGGGGCTCTAGGCTGTGGTGGGCCAACAGGGCAGGGTCACAGGTGTCGCAGCCAGAGCCCCCAATGCTGCTGCTTCCCCACAGGTTATATGCACACACTGGTACAGAATCTGGTCAACAACGGGTATGTGCGGGATGAGACAGTGCGGGCTGCCCCCTATGACTGGCGGCTGGAGCCTAGTGAGTGTCTGCTGGTGATGAGTTTGGGGCTGGGCTGGTGTGGCCCCTGATCCCAACTGCCCTGACCCATCCACCCACCTGCAGGCCAGCAGGAGGAGTACTACCAGAAGCTGGCCGGGCTGGTGGAAGAGATGCACGCTGCTTATGGGAAGCCCGTCTTCCTCATTGGGCACAGCCTTGGCTGCCTGCACTTGCTTTATTTCTTGCTGCGTCAACCCCAGTCGTGGAAAGACCGCTTCATTGATGGTTTCATTTCTCTTGGGGCTCCCTGGGGCGGTTCTATCAAGCCCATGCTGGTCTTGGCTTCAGGTGAGAGGGCTTCTGATCAACTATGTCCTATAGGAGGTGGGTGGAATGAAGCTGATCTCACTCCATCTCTGTTCATGATGGTACCTGGAGGTATTGTCTATTGCCCCTGGGCCATGCTGTCATTAGTCCCCTGAGAACAGTGACTGTGGCAGGCCATTATTAAGATGGCTCCTTCCAGAGTCTGTGCCAGTGTTAACAAGGGGGAAGTAAACAGGAAGGTGAACCCCAGCAATCTGAATCAACCCAAGCTGTCTATCTTGTGCATGACCCCAGGGCCTGCCCAACTTTCAACTATCTTTTGCTTCTTGGAGCCTCTGTGCCCAAGGATCTGCCTTATTGACAGATCTGCCACAGTAAAAGCCAGACCTAGGAGCCCTTTCCTTCTCTGAGAAATAACTCAAGAACCCAGAGCTAACACAACTCCTACTTGTTGAGTACCCACTGTATGCTGGGCATTGACAGGCATGGCCTTCCCCCTAGGCATTCAGTCTGCTGAGGGAGACACTCATCTGATTACACTACTGAAGGGCAAAATAGGCACCATCTCATTTCATCTTCCCCAGAACAAAATCTGGTGATTGCTGTGCAGCAATAGCCCCACTCAGGGCCTGAGGGAGACCAGCTAGCATCCCATACACCCCATCCTTAGAAAGCTCCTCCACCCTTTTGAGGCCCTACATGTATCTTAGAGGTACCATCATGACCTCTCATTTAATAAACACATATTGAGTATTTACTGAATATCAGGCCTACTGTCTGTGGCTAGAAGTCCAGATCTGGATAGGACAGGGACAAGCTTGAACAAACTGCTGGGCTTTGACTGCAAATTGTGGGCCAGAGGTAGCCAGGTCTAGCTTCCTATTGTAAGTTGCTCCTTGTCCACAGGTGACAACCAGGGCATCCCACTCATGTCCAGCATCAAGCTGAGAGAGGAGCAGCGCATAACAACGACTTCCCCTTGGATGTTTCCCTCCCACCAGGTGTGGCCTGAGGACCATATATTCATTTCCACACCAAGCTTCAACTACACAGGCCGTGACTTTCAACGCTTCTTTGCAGACCTGCGCTTTGAGGAAGGCTGGTACATGTGGCTACAGTCACGTGACCTGCTGGCAGGACTCCCTGCACCTGGTGTGGAAGTATACTGTCTGTATGGTGTGGGCCTGCCCACGCCCTGCACTTACATCTATGACCATGGCTTCCCCTACACGGACCCTGTGAATGTGCTCTATGAGGATGGCGATGACACAGTTGCCACACGTAGCACTGAGCTCTGTGGCCGTTGGCAGGGCCGCCAACCACAGCCTGTACACCTGCTGCCCCTGCACGGGACACAGCACCTCAACATGGTCTTCAGCAACCAGACACTAGAGCACATCAATGCCATCCTGCTGGGTGCCTACCGCCGTGGTACCCCTATACCCCTGCCTGCCAGCCCAGAACCCTTGCCTCCTGAATAAAAACTTTTGCTGCTGTAGCCCTGTATGCTGTGGGTTGAGGGGGAGGTATTAGTAGGGTCCCCACATGAGGATTCATGCATCACCAGCCACAGACTCAGTGCTCAGTAGAGCATGAGGCAAGATGGGCTCTGCTAAGACCTGAGACTGAACTGGACACTCAGATGTGCACCTTACCATTCTGGCTGAACTGTTTAGGCAGTCTGCCCTGTACCTGCCTTTATCCTGTGCGTGGGAATTGCAGCTAGCTGTACTCACAGCTATAGGATGGAGGTGCAGGGAAAGACACAACTGTCCTAGCCCCAAAAGGGTAGGTGAGATGGCCTCTTGAGTGTGGGATGGGTGACAGATGCACAAGAGTTCAGAATCTGGGGGCTGAGGGGTGTAGCTCAGTAGTAAGAGTATAAGGCCCTGGATTCAATCCCTAGCACCAAAAAAGAATGTGGTAAAGTGACAACTATTAATCAGATCATTTCCCTGAAAACATTTTGTCTGTGTTGTTGGGGGGAAAACCCAGGGTGTTACATGTTAGGCAAGGGCTCTACCCTACACAATTATTATTGGGCTGAAATTATTGGTGCAACCAAAGCCTGTGAGAGTTTAGGTAGCAGCGAGAGGCTGAGCCTTGTGAGTCAGGAAGGCATCCCAGAGGATGGTGCCTACTGTGAGGTCAGAGAGCTGAGAAGGAGAACATGGACCGCTTTAAGAGCACTGTGCAGTTGCTGAAGGGTTTTAACAGGAAAACAATTCCAAGCTAGAAAAGACCCCCACTATACAGGCTAGAGCATAGTCTGAGGGCAGAGAGAGGATTTGTGGGGTAATCAGGATGCTAGCTAGCTGAGTCTAGTGATGAAAGTATGTGCAATAAAAGGTGGGAGGTAAAAAATCAAGGCTTGGCCATGGGGAGAGACCAGGTCAACTCCAGGCCACTAGATGGACAGCCAGTGACCCTACCACACCTTTTTTGTTTTTTATTTTTTGGAGCTGGGGTCCATGCTCAACAAGCTCTCTAACAGAGCTACAATTCCAGCCCATAGTGCCTCTCTTGAGAGAGATGGAAGGACCAGCAACACTGTAGTTGACGATTGAGTCTCAGTGTTTGAGGTTTCCAGGAGGCAGGGGCAGGAACTAGGAGAAGAAAGTTGACAAGACAAAAATTAGTGGAGTCTGACCTATTGGGAAGCTGGTAACAATGCAAACTGAGACCTGGCCTTGGCTTTGACAACTTTAAAGGGCACTGGCACCTGAGGCTAGAGTAGGGTTAGGGTAAGATTGCTGGGGGTATCAGTTTGGAAGAGGGCGGAGGAGTTGAACAATGGCCAGAGGGGAGGGAGTGCCCTCTGTTCCAACAGAGGATCCAGCGAGCAGCACCCAAGGCCTGGAAAGGGACGCCCTTGAATGCTCTCTCCTTCCCAAGCTACCTAGGACCAGAAGTGAAGGTGAAAGTGAAAGAAAATATGCAGAAAGCGGCCAGCAGCTTTTTAAGGAGGGTAGAGGCGAAAGCGAAAGCAGGAAGCTTCGGCTTCTGTGAAGCCCCGCAGCAACGGAGGCTGAGGCCTTTTTACTCCCCTTGGCCCTACTCATCCCACCGACCTATCAACCCCTGATCTCAATCCTCCCTGCCTGCCCCGAGATGCTGAAGACGGCGCTGGAGCCTCGAGGGGGCTTCTCCTTTGAGAACTGCCAGAGGTGAATGGGGAGGCTTAGTCGCAAGGGGCCTGTGCTTCACTTGGGCCTCTTTTCCGGGAGGAGGTAGGGGTTGGGGAGCGTGAGTTGGGAGATTAGATCCAGGTTTATCCTAGGAGACCCGCAAGACTAGCTCGGGCTGGAAGATGGGTCAGGGGCATTGGGACCGGAACCAAAACCCAGGCCACTCCCCTCTGTTTTCAGAAACGCATCCTTGGAACGTGTCCTTCCCGGGCTCCGGGTCCCTCATGCACGCAAGACTGGGACTACTATCGCAGGCCTTGTGTTCCGAGTGAGCTTGGGAATGTGACTGAACAGTGGGCAGAGGGACAGTCAGGATAGAGGGGCATAGGTGGGCACTGAGGCACGACCTTTTTCCTCGCAGGACGGGGTCATCCTGGGCGCGGATACGAGGGCCACTAACGATTCGGTCGTGGCGGACAAGAACTGCGAGAAGATCCACTTCATCGCCCCCAAAATCTAGTGAGACTCCCTCAGCCCAGTTCCCGCACGCAAGAAAACAGCTCCTTGCTCTCACCCCAGTCCCCGCACGTCCTAGCCCTGTCCACACTGACCCTCCCCTCCCTTCTCCCTCAGCTGCTGTGGGGCTGGAGTAGCCGCGGACGCCGAAATGACCACACGGATGGCGGCATCCAACATGGAGCTACACGCGCTGTCCACGGGCCGCGAGCCTCGCGTAGCCACGGTCACTCGCGTCCTACGCCAGACACTCTTCCGGTGCGGGGCGGGACTCGAATGAGGAGGTTGCGGGGAAAGCAGGCTGACAGGAGGTGGGACTGGAGAAAGGGCGGGGCTGAGAAATGCCAGGAGGCCGGAAGAGACTGGCCCTAGAGAAGCTGGGCCACAAGGGGCGATGTCGGTCGCGGAACGCCAGGCACCCAAGCCACAGGAGGGGGCGGGGTCAGATCCATGGGCGGGGTCATAAGGGGTGGGTCCTGGAGCCCGTTTGCGACTGATCAGACCTATTGGCTAACAGGTACCGGGGACACGTGGGCGCATCGCTGATAGTGGGCGGAGTAGACCTGACAGGACCGCAACTCTACGGCGTGCACCCCCACGGTTCCTACAGCCGACTGCCCTTTACGGCTCTGGGTGAGTGCTTCTGCCCCTTCCCCACGAACCTCCCGCCTCTGCGGCTCTGGCCTCACGTTTATTCCTGGATCGGGCGACCCACAGCTGACTTCACTCAGATGCCCCTTCCACCTCCAGGCTCCGGGCAGGACGCGGCCCTGGCGGTGCTGGAGGACCGGTTCCAGCCAAACATGACGGTAAGCAATCTCTGCCCTCCACTACATGGTCCCTGGTGGGAAGTACACCCAGGGGTTGGAGGAACACGGAAGGAACTTGGCCCAGTATAGAAGTCGGGGAGGGCTTCTCCGAGGAAGCAAGGAGTAGAGACAGGGGAGTGAAGGTGGAGAAGTGTGGTCCTGTCAGTACCAAAGCTTGGACTGCAGGGAGAAATCAAAGCTCACAGAGGAGCATTAGGAGCCAAAGGAAGAGGGACAAACCTGGTAGGGTCCTATATGAGGTCTGAAGTCTGGACTTTGGAGTGGGATGGAAGTGGGTGACTGCCACTTCAGAGGTGGCTAAGGCCCAGAGTAAGTGAGTCAAAGGAGTAGGGGCAAACATTGAGTGGGTGGGCAGATTGATGGAAGAGGGCTACAAGTGCAGGCAACTCTGAAAAGTGTGTGCAGAGGAGGACAATGGGTGGAGGGATCATGGGTCTTGAGAGAAAGGGAGTCAGAGGCCAGAGAAAGGGAGTTTGGGTCAGAGGAGGAGAGGGGAAGTTGGGTGTGCACAAATGGTCTGGTCTGGGCTTCAAATCTAACAAAGTCCCTGGGATGGAGCCTGAAGTAACACCAGGGGGTCCATTAGACCTCACAAACATATCACTATAGCTGGAGGCTGCACAGGGGCTGCTGGTGGAAGCTATTACTGCAGGGATCCTGGGTGACTTGGGCTCTGGGGGCAGCGTGGATGCATGTGTGATCATGGCATCAGGCGCCAAGCTGCTGCGGACACTGAGCTCACCCACAGAGTCTGTGAAGAGGTAAGAGCAGGGAAGGTGGGGCCCCAGGAGAGGATGGGGCAGTAGCAGGCTATGGATAAAGGGGGCTACAAGAAAACAAGCCTCATGTTCAGAGACTCTACCTTCTCCCTCCAAGGCCTGATGGATACCGCTTTGCACCTGGAACCACAGCCATTCTGACCCAGACAGTGAAGCCATTGAACATGGAGCTCCTGGAGGAGACTGTGCAGGCCATGGAGGTGGAGTGAAGTTGCTTGGGGTGTACAGCTAAGAACAAGAGGGAATAAACCCAGAAAATAAAAACATCTAAACAGACTAAACAGATGGCTATGTCTTCTTGGGTGGAGCAGGACAGGAAGCCAGCAGGGCTCTGGCTAAGATATCCCTGCAGGAGCTACTACCTCCCACAGCTCCAGTGCCTGGCCTAATCACCCATCACCTCAGGCATCTAATTTTCCAGAACCCTATCCCTGGCCAACATTGCAGCCTTGAGGGGAAACTCCCATCCTTTCTTCCCTCCAATTTTTCTTCTTAGTCCACACCGCAGAGGCTCCCCCACCACTCCTTTCTTGCTTTTGCCCTCTCTTCCATTGGGGATTGAACCCAGGGATACTCTACCACTGAGCTTCATCTCCAGCTTTTTTTTTTTTTTTTTTTTTGTACCAGAGATTGAACTCAGGGGTACTCGACCACTCAGCCACATTCCTAGCCCTATTTTGTTTTATTTAGAGACAGGGTCTCACTGAGTTGCTTAGTACCTTGCCATTGCTGAGGTTGGCTTTGAACTTCCCATTCTCCTGTCTCAGCCTCCCAAAGTGCTGGGACTATAGGTGTATGCCACCAAGCCCAGCTTCCAGCCCTTTCTTATTTTGAGGCAGGATCTCCCTAAGCTGGCCTCGAACTTGAGATCTTCCATCAGCCTTCTGAGTCACTGGGATTATAGGTATACACCTGGTGTACACCTATAATTGTAAAACCCACAAGACCTCATGGACAACACTACTCAAAGCCTTTCCCTGGCTCATCAGTGAAACAGGACAAAGCCCACATGTCTTCATCAGGTCCATCTTGGGCCTAATGAGGACTAAAGTGCTGATATAGGAACTACTCTCCCGAGGGGCAAGTTTTCATCCTTAGCCCTGCACCTGAGACACCCTTTAAATGAGGTGTTAATGAGGCACACCTGAGCCACTAACACAAAGTTGGGCTTCCTCTGCCTATGCTGGGTGGTGTAGAGGGAGATCAACTCCAAATGTTCTGAATTGATAGGGGTGATAGGACTCATGGTGAGAGATGACACATTTATCCAAGAAACATTTTGTTGAGTACCTATTGTATGCCAGGCCCACTTGCTGGGTGTTGGCAGGAACACCCTACCCTCAAAGTAGCTGATTTCCACTGGGGTTTCAGAACAGTCTGCCTACCTCTAGGGAGGTTCTACGCCATGCTGGACATCCCTGGGCCTCTGATTATGCTCCCCTCTCCCAACTTTATTATGAAAAAAATTAAATGGGTCAGGAAAATTGAAGAAATGGTACACTGAATACCCATATGCCCACCACAGATTTAATAATTAATATTTTGTTGTGTTTGCTGGTCATCCACCTATCTTATCCATCCATCCCTTTATCCACTCAGTTACTCATTTTTGGGATGAGGTCAAAATGAGTCAGTCAAAGCCCTCACATCCCTAGAAGGAGACCAACCAACTTAAGCTGTTGCAACTCTGCACAGGGGAGTCTTCTCTCTCTGGGTTCACACAGCCTAGAGCTCAGTAACAAATGGGATGTAGACACCAAGGTTTGCCCATGACAGCCCCAGGGCCCGGAAGCTGTCAGAGATTTGATGACTATCACCTTTCTACCTACCACCTCAGTCCAGAGTTTGGTAGTCACTAAGGATTCAGCTCACATTTAACAAGAATATGGGGTTCAGAGTCAGACACATGAGGGTTTATGTCACACTCCATCTCATGCTGGTGGGACAGTTACCATCTGACTTCTGTTCTAAACTGATGAGGAATCCCTGAGAGGTTGTCTTTTAGGATTAACCACCTGCAGAACCTCCTTCCTTGGCCTTCCTCAGGAAAGCTGGCCGGTTAGCCTTTCCCTCCTCCACTCAGAACACTCCTGGATTCTGAGCAGCCTTCTCTGAAAGCCTAGTGCTTCTGGTAGCCCTGGGAGTCTTCCCTGGTCCCAGCCACCAGGTTGACACTATAGATCTGATTTAACCATATGTCCTTGTACCCAGTGCCTAATGCTTGCTGTGCTTCCGGCAGCCAATCAGAGGCCAGGCTTTGGGAGGTGGAGGTGAGAGCCTCGCACCTGGGGATATCTCTGGTAAGTCCAGACCTGGGTCAGGAGACCTTGGCCTAAAGAGACTCACTCCTAAGTGGAACGTGGGAAGGGGCTGAGCCTGCACAGCTGGCCTGGTTTCAGGCCTGGGACTTTGGCCCAAGGACAAAGATACCCATAAATAAAGCCGGGCCTGGTTCTCAACTTCATACCTACCATAATGCTACTGCTCAGCCTGACCCTTGGCTTGATCCTCTTTGGCTTCTCCTGGGGTAAGTGGGCCAGGACCAGTCCTGACTGAACAGTTTGGGGAAACTCAGCTTCCTGGCACCAGTCCAGGAACCAGGCTGGATAGAAGGGAAGCAGAACAGATGTGCAAAGGAAAAAGGATGTGCCAGGGCAGAGGAGCAGGAAGGGGCCAGCAGGGACAGGAGCGGGCAAGAATGGGATGGAGCTGGTCTCACAAACAAAACAGGAGCTTAAGTTGAGCCTGGGAGGGTATAGGAAGCTGACCTGTGAAAGTTGGGTGTGTAGTTTAGAAAGAATCCATGGGTTGCATGAGGGATATGAACTGTTTAGGCCTGAAGGGGTGGAGGGCCGAGAAGGAGACTATACCAGAGGTCAGGGAGAAAAATAGCCTGGGCTGGAGGGAAGGGGTGAGTTGGAGAACCGGAGGAAATAAGTCGAAGCGACATGGGCAAATGGACAGGACTTTGGGGACTGGTTGGATGGCAGGTAAGCCACAATAGCTATGGAGGCCCAGAAAATGCTGATGGGGAAGAAGGGCAAGTGATAAGTCCTCTTGATTTAGATCTGTCTGGGGTACACAGCCTGGGGACACCCAGGGAAGTGGGTAGGGAGTGGTGGGCTGGGGTGTGGATCTTCACCAACTGGATGATCAGGCTGCGGAGTTCCTGCCATTAAACCAGCACTGAGTTTCAACCAGAGGATTGTCAACGGGGAGAATGCTGTGCCAGGCTCCTGGCCCTGGCAGGTTTCCTTGCAGGTACACACACCCTGAGGGTGGAATAGGGTCCTGAGTGCTTCATGCCTACATATAACCTGAGTTCACCTCCAACTCTGACCCCTGACTCTAGGAAAGCAATGGCTTCCACTTCTGTGGTGGTTCTCTAATCAACCAGTACTGGGTGGTCACTGCTGCCCACTGCAATGTCAGGTGAGTACTTGCACCTGCCCTGCCCACTTGGCTGCCCCTCTCTTGCTCTGCACTCCCAGCATCTGCCCAACCCATCTCTTACTGCAGTCCTGGCCGCCACTTTGTTGTCCTGGGTGAGTATGACCGATCATCCAGCACTGAGCCTGTGCAGGTGCTGTCCATCTCAAAGGTAAGTGCCTGGCTGCATGCTTGGGAAGAAAGAATGGGTCACAGGTGGGTTGCTCTGGGCACAGAATTAAGGCATGTCCTGGCCCACCCATCTCAGCACCATTGATGGGTACCTGTGCCCATCCCAGCCCTACATGGCCTGTTCCTGGCCCCATAGGCCATTACACACCCAAGCTGGAACCCCACTACTTTGAACAATGACCTGACGCTCTTGAAGCTCGCCTCACCTGCACGGTACACAACCTACATCTCACCAGTCTGCCTGGCTTCTTCAAATGAGGCACTGCCTGCAGGCCTCACATGTGTCACCACTGGCTGGGGCCGCCTCAGTGGCGTGGGTAGGAACTTGGGGCCTGAATTGGAGGGGAGGGTGGTGGGTATCTTAGACCAGCCTGATCACCCCTTCCTGGACCACAGGCAATGTGACACCAGCACGTCTGCAGCAAGTAGTTCTACCTCTGGTCACCGTCAATCAATGCCGGCAGTACTGGGGCTCACGCATCACTGACTCCATGATCTGTGCAGGTGCCTCAGGTGCCTCTTCGTGCCAGGTGAGCACTGTCCTCTGCATTGTTCTACAGCATACCTCCCCAACCTGCCATACTGACTTCTCTTCCTTCTCAGGGTGACTCTGGAGGCCCTCTTGTCTGCCAGAAGGGGAACACGTGGGTGCTTATTGGTGTTGTCTCCTGGGGCACCACTAACTGTGATGTGCAAGCACCTGCCATATACACTCGAGTTAGCAAGTTCAACACCTGGATCAACCAGGTCATAGCCTACAATTGAGCCTACCATAGGCTCCCTCCTCATTTCAATCCAATAAAAGACACTAAGTAGCCTCTGTCCTCTTGTCTGTCATCCTGGCACAGGGAAAAAGAGCAGCTCTTTAGTTCTGTCCCCTCCTTAGTCTCTGAGACAGGTCTGAAGTCAAGATCTTTCTACAGTAGCCAGCCCAGGGTGGGGATCTCACCCCTCCTCCTCTGGGGCAATCCTTCGATTTCACAGAACACGGCCAGGGCTTTCAGAATGAATAGGCAGCCTTCCCTGAGGAGGGCAGCCTGTTTATTGAATACAGAGGATACATTTACAAACTGAGTACACAAAATAAATAACTGCACATTCTCCATCCACGGTCCATGGCATAAAGGCCCAGGCAGGCCTATCAAAGGTTCAAAACGCCAAATTCCATTTGTCCTACCCTCAGGCCTACCTTGGGCAAGAGAAGAGAGAAATCCTCAGGCTTTAGGCCCCCAGTAACACTTGTGGAACTGGGGGAATTTCTGAGGCCATGGGGCTTGGGCTCTCCACTGCCTTTTGCCCAGAGGGCAGTCAGGACAGAAGACGAGGGTGTGGAAGGCACAGTTGACTTGGCACAGAGTGGTCTCTTTGGTTTGGTTTTCCTCTGGAGGCAGCATATGTAGAGAGAGGAGGGCCTGGCCCAAGGCTGCCCAAAGAAAGGAGCTGAGTGGGGGGGTCAAACGTTCCCTGCTGGCAGGGTATCCAGCTAAGACCAAAACTGGCCCCTGGCCCTTCCTGCCCACTGAAAGCAGCTGTGGAGGAAGAAGGCTTGGGTTCCAGCCTGGTTTGTGTTGGTGGCAGGGTAGACATCATGACAGCCATGGGGACAGTTCTGACTCAGGCCTCTAAGAAAGCAGCCCCCAACCCCACCCACTTCCCACAAGTGCTCCCTCCAGCCTGAGACTCAGCAGGGCCCAGACTGAAAGGTTAATGCTGTAAAAGAAGCTGACAGGGTGAGTGGGGCAAGGCCAGCTCTCACAGCAAGGTCAGTCAGTACCCTAGGCACCCAGGGTTCAGAAGCAGGTCACACAGTATGGCTAAGTTCCAGGGAGAAGCTGAGAAGAAGGGGAGTTGAGCAGCCCAGGACCTTCTCTCAATGTAGCAGCTCCTTCCTTTCCACCTCCTTTTAGAGGACTTCGGTTATCTATGCAAGATGGGTGTGCATTTATCACCCCGAGGCTGCCCATACCCAGACCAGACACCAGATGGCGCCTTCATGAAGCTGCAGAGGGTACAGTGGCACCTGAAAGGAAGAGGCAATGGGTAGTACCAAAGGATGAAACTAGAGATGACCATGGGAACCTAAGGGAGAACTGTCTGCCTTGGCCCAGGTGCCCCCATCCCCTGGGTAGCAGCAGTGGGGCTCCCTTTAACCCCTAACAGTCGGGAAGGAGGCACCTGGGGAATGGAATAGGCATCCAAGGGGGAGAGGGAGGCAATAGTGGGCACTGCAAAAAAAGGCAATGAGTGTGGTGGGGAAGACCTCTCTTAAGCTGGTCCATTCATGGCCCTTCCACCAGAGGTCCTAGCAGACTTGGGCTAGAAGACGGCACCATGAAGGAAGATCTTGGCTGGGAGGTAGGGGCTGCTTGGGTCCAATCAAGGCACCCGAGATCTGCAGTCTAGCTAAGGCCAAAGCCAGGCCTCCCACTGAAGCATAATCTTTATCTTTTTTTTTTTTTTGGTACTGGGGATTGAACCCAGGGCACTCAACCACTGAGCCACATCTCCAGCCCTTTC
>PVHX01015873.1:0-18529 GCA_004024805.1 Geosciurus inauris
GTTATTTTGGTTTGGTTTTTCTCGCCCAACATGTTTATTTCATGGGAAGTTCATGGAGGTTTGGAATTCCTGGGGCTGGCTTCAAACTCAGTTCTTACGTCCAACTTCTACTGGGTGCTACGTGTTCCTGCATTTAATCAGATTCAGAACAAATGACAAACGCATCATTGCAAAGATCTAGAAACACCTTAAAGCATTGTTCCAGGGGCTAGGGATATAGCTCTGCGGTAGAGTACTTGCCTGGAACATGCTAAGGTCCTGGGTTCAGTTCCCAGAACCATGAAGAAAACAAAAAAGTTGCTTCAATTCTGTACTATGAGACCACTTGGAATTTTTATTTGGACTTAATATTTTAAATAATGAAAGCATGTAAGGTGTGATATTTTTGTCTGGTAAATGAATATTGTGATTCGTACAGGAAATATCTTACTGAATTGTAATATCCTCAGAGTTAAAGGATATATTCTTTTTCAACTGTTCCTTATTTTAGAACTAAAGAATGAATCAAAAAAACTGTACAATTTAATAATTGTTCAAATTTTGCCTTTTATAGATATTTTGGCTTTATGAGAATTTGCTTATTGGTTACTAATTATATGAAATCAGACTATAATCAAAAGATCAAAGCGCTATTAGGTAAATATACAAATAAATAACAGTTGTCTTTTTCATGTATATTCCTGTGCACTCTTATATATATTTGTTTATGTTAATTTGCATAATTTTAAAATATGTATATTTTTTACTTGTAGATAAACACAATATCCTTATTTTATTTATTTTTTTAAACGTCTTTTTTAAATATTTTTTTTAGTTGTCAATGGACTTTATTTACTTATATGCGGTGCTGAGAATCCAACCCAGTGCCTCACACATGCTAGGCAAGCGCTCCATCACTGAGCCATTGTCCCAGCCCAACTGGCATGATTTTATACAAACTTTCTTCCCAGGACCAAGCACAGCCTGGGAGACTCCTGTGTACCCAGGAGTAAGCCAAGGGGGCAGAGGAAGCCAGTGAGCATGCAGGCCTGCAGATGGTGCCAATATACTCAGGAGCTGCCTGATCAGCTGATAACCAATGGACAGGTTGGGTGATAAATTACATCAAGCACTAGCAACTTTCACCAACACAGTTTGAAAGTCAGGTTCAGCCTCAGGGAGGGTGACCCCCAAGATGACCAAGATTAAGTTCTCATCTCCTTAACAGAATGCAGCCTTGAGATTGGAATTGCATTTTATTTTAGTTATATTAGTTATAAATATTTTATATTATGTATTATATGCAATATGTATACATTATACATAAAATACATACATGTAAGCCAGGTGTGGTGGCACACGCCTGTAATCCCAGCACTTTGGGAGGCTGAGGCAGGAGGATTGCGAGTTCAAAGCCAGCCTCTGCAATAGTGAGGTGCTAAGCAACTCAGTGAGACCCTGTCTGTACATAAAACACAAAATAGGGTTTGGGATGTGGCTCAGTGGTCGAGTACCCCTGAGTTCAATCCCTGGTACCAAAAAAAAAAAAAAAAAACAACCATACATGTAAAAATAAAATATAACTACGTTAGTTATAAAAATAAAAAAGATGACAGATGATAGATTAGATAAATAAAGGAAACCTCTATTTCATTTTGTAAACACCTGCATTTGAGGACCTGAATCACCCTACAAGCACATCAACTAAAAGTAGCAAGGTGCTCAGATCAGACAGCATCAGGTTGTTGGCTGGGGAAGCAGGGTTAGGGGCTCACCAGGCTCCTCTGGTGGGAGGCATCACTGGGTCTCAGACTATCAGAGTCATAAGGAGCCCTCCCCATGCATGTAGGGCAGCTGGAAACCTGCAAAGCCACTCAGCCACTCAGCATCTGCGCTGGGCCCTGACCCACCTCTGCAACCCTGTTAGCTCATCTCCCCCACCATGGCAGAGAACAGAGCTCGCATCCACCTTGAAGACGCCATCCTCAATAGGAGCTGAGGGGCCTCGCAGTCAGTGGCCAAATCTACTAGTGGGAACAAGCTCAGGGCTGGGAAGGTGGAGAGGGCAGGCAGGCCTGGAGGGCCGGGCATGAATGACTCACCCCAGAACAAAGGACCTGCAGAAGTCAGCAATAAAATGAGAAGCATCCTGGGAAAGGTCAACAAGTGAATCGTGTCATTCTTCTGTCAACCCCCAAATCTGCTGTCCAAATCCCCAGAGTAAGCCTGTAAAGCAGAGGGGAACCAATGTCCTCCCTGCAGAACAAGGACTGCCATCAGCTTCATCATCCACGCCCCTCCAGCGAGCTTATCCCAAAACAAAGAACCTGCTGGTTCTGTTCTGCTGGGCCACCCTGGCCTTGGGAAGGCACATCCCCACCTTCCACCCCGCTCCACCCTCCCACCCCCCAACTTTCAGCTCAGTCCTGCCTACAGGAAACACAGCACCTGCCTGCCTGCCTGCCTGGGAACCAAGAAAGAGCCCAGATCTGCAGCAAGTCGAAGCCTGCCCTCGCACTCCCTGAAACCTTGAGGCCCCAGTCACAGCAAAAGCCATGTGGCTTTGTATCTGGGTACATGTGGCAGCTGGAGGGTGTTGTGTGACCACAGGACACATATGTGCTGGGCAGACATAAACATCTCTGCACACTCTCAACAGGCTACCACCACTCTAGTTTGTGGGCTGAGTAACAGATTCAGAAAATGACCAAGATCGCTGTGGAAGATCAAAACAGTTGACACCTTGCCTACGACATCCTTCCTTTCCCAGCCCTGACCATCACCACCAACACCCCCTCAGCAGTTGGAACAGATGGGCTTCCAGGCTCAGGAGAGCCAACACCAGGGAAGGGTGGAAGCTTGCCTAAATCCAGGCATCTCCCCATAGAAAGAGTCCCCAGGACAGCAGGAGGCATATGCCATGTGGTTTGTAGTGGCAGAAAAAAAATAGAAATGATAGAAGTGTTCATCAACAAAGTACAAGTAAACTAAATTATATTACGCCCATGCAAAGTAAGATTTGGCAACATGAAAACAAAAATCCAATGTATTCGTAAGTACCAAGATTTCAAAAGCAATCCAAGACATAAATGAGTGGGAAAAGGGAGCTCTAAAGCCAGCCATACGTGTAGCATGATTCCGTTATTGCTGTGATTCTTTGATGCTCTCCCACCCATGCTCCCCTGACCTTCCCTGTCCTGCTTTGGGGCCCAGGAGGCCAACCTCTAAGGACCACAAATCCCAGGCTCCCTTGCAAACTGAATGCCAATTGGATTGGACCAATGGAAAAACCTCTGGCCATAGATCAGAGGATTGGACGAGAGGCAGCCAGGATACTTCTTCCCTCTGACCCCTCCCTGTCCCAGGGCTTCTGCTCTGCTTTGGCTATAGCCAGAGGCACTGGAAGAGCAGGACTTGAGGCATCTGAGTTTGAGTGTTCCCACCCTAGATCATATCAAATGCACTAAGATATACATATTCCTCACAATAAACACAATGTTGGCTATAAGCTTTTTGAAGGAACTGGTATAAAGTTATTAATTTTGATCTTAGCAAGAGATTTGATTCATACAATTTAAACTATATTGTGCTTACATACAACCGTACAATAGATAGACTAAGTTGCAATTAACTAGTTGAAATAATGTTACTTCCATAAATATTCATTAATTTTGAGACATTCTTTTTATATTTCGGAGCCAGGAGATACATGACAATTTTTATAAGGTCCTCTAAAAGTTCACAGGTCCTAGGTAATGGAGCTGGTGGAAAAAAATACCTGGAATGTTCAGAAGCTCCTGGGCCCCTCCTCAGAGGGCCTGTGTCCATGCAGGGGCAGTCCCAGGGATCACCAAAGTTGAAAAGAATGGATCAAACCCACAAGGGAGAATTTGTACCCCTTGAGATCTGTTTCCTGAGCAATCAAGGAGCTAGCTGCCCAGGGGGAAGAAGGGAGACTAGCCTCTATAGCTCGTTCCATGAGCTGACCCCATGAGTTGACCCAAGCCCAAGCTGGCAGTCCAACAAGTCCTCCTCCAGTGGCACAGCCAGACAGATGGGCTCAGAATGGCCCGCCCAGGCCTCCAACCTGTTTTCTGGGCCATGCTGAGACTTGCAGCAAGTCCAATGCCAGCATGGGCTACACCCCAGTTTCCTACTCATTAGAATGTGCCAAGCACTGAGCCCAGGGGTGAACATCTGGTCTCAGTCAATACCTTCAGGCAGTATGTGTTGGGGTGCTGCTGGCTCCACCCCTCCCACCAGACTTCTAAGTGGGGACTGGGGGAAGGCTCCCCAAGGATTATTGAATGTGCCTCAAAAACCTGGCACACACATGCACGCCAACACAGACCCCTTGCATGAGAGAGCGGCCGGGCCAGGCCCCCAGGCACCTCAGCATCTTCTACCCTCAGGCTCTGGGTGAAGTTCTTTCCCCTGACCTTTCCTAAAACCCAGAACCAGGCCCAAGGTCTTACACCATTTTAGCAGGATCCCCAGAGGTTTGACTGGCCCAGCCCTTGAAGCTCCAGCAATCCAGGAATCAGGTCTCCCTCAAAGCCAGGCCCAGGCAACATAGGGCTTGAGGGGGTGGAAGGATTGGCAGGAATTGTGCCAATTCATTGCCGTCCTCTTGGTAGTAGTAACTAAGTGACTTGTCTTCCTCCAGAAAGCTGTCTTTGCAAAGTGACCAGGTAGTGACCCATGAGCAGCCAGAAATGGGGGCTCCCAGCTCTTCCACGTGCCACATGGGCTTAGGGCTCTGGCCTGGAACTGGGCAGGATGCAGGCTTTGAGGGTGAGAGCTGATGTTTGAGCTTAAGAAGCTCCATACCCTGAACCTCCACCGACACTTTCCATCTCACTGTCCCCTGTGATGTGTCAGAGAAGCAGGAGTTTTCAGGCCCCAGGGCAAGGGAACAGAAAGGCCCACCATGGCCAGGCAGGGACGGAAGAGTCTGTCTAGGACACTTGGTGGTAGAGTCAAGGTCGCACCCAGAACTCCTGCCCCTACCAGCTGGGCCTGGAAAGCCATCAGCAGAAGCCAGCTGTCCCTGTACTGAGTCAGGGCCTTTGGGGCGGGGGGTTAGTGTGTAGGAGGAAGGAAAAAAAGTCAAAGGATAAATGCAGAGAGGGGCAGAAATAACAGAAACAGGCACAAGATGAGCTAATTCCTGTAACACGGCCTTGGAGAATTCCCTGGGAGAAGCCAACTATCCTCTTTCATAAGGTGCCATTTTTAAGGTTCCTGTCTCGATGAGACTCATCAAGCCTTCCTCTGCACAGCCACTGAGTGGTCATGCCACACATCCAGGAGGGCCTCACGTTTAACTGCTTCCTGGGGGAGGGTATGTGGAGACGTCCTCACTCTAGGACTCCAAGACAAGGACACAAAATGCTCCTAGGCATTCTGAGCCTCTTTACAAGGCTTTCCTACAGCAGGACCTCGGAAGTGCCCTTTCTTGTAGTAACCTTACCTGACCCCGGGGCCAGGCCAGAGGCAAGGGAGTCAGCTAACTCCACAGGTATATATGATGGGCACCGCAGGGCAGTTCAGGAAAAGCTCATCCTAATGGCCCAGGCCAAGTGGCATTGCTTACCCAAGATCCTCGGCTGCTCTGACTCACATGTGTAGACTCGACCGAGGAATCTCAAGCTGGAAGACATTCTTTCCTCCTGCACGTTCAAGGTGGAAACGTGAAAATGTAGCACTTGCCCTCACACACTGAGCAATTCTCTGTGCTAGGACACCTCGGAGAGTGCTTTACGCCATTCCCCAGTCAGAGCCAGAAGATGATGTTCCTATGCTCCTTATACAAAGAAATGGAGGCAGAGAGGGGCGAAGTCCTTGAGCCAACGCAGTACACTTCCAATGTGACAGACCTGGCACTCAATCCATCTAGTCTCATTCTTGAACCTATTCTCTCTCTTTTTTATATTATTGTTTTTAATTGTGGAAAGATTCATATAATACGAAGTTTACCATTTCAAATATGTTCAAGTGCTTTCGCCTTATTAAGCAACCACCACCACTAGTCATCTGCAAAACTTCCGCATGCAAAACTGAAACTGCCCCCACTAAACACTAACTCCCCATTATCCTCTCCCCCAGGCCCTAATAGCCACCATTCTACTTTCTGTCTCTATAAATTTGACTTCCTTAGGTACTTCATATAAGTGGGCATCACATGTGCCCATCTTTCTCTGAATGGCTCATTTTACTGAATACAATGTCTTCGAGGTGTGTCCAAGTAGTAGCTTGTGTCAAACCTGTTCTATTTTTAAAAATTTGTTTTGAATTGATGATAAATTTATACAAAAAAGTTACTGAAGGACTCAGAGTGAAAAGTCTCCTTTTAGTCTCCTCCCTTCCAAATGCTTCTCCTTTCCAGAAACAACCATTGCCATCCACTGAAGACATATTTTGCAGGCATACAGGTAAGTACCTTCACAGTGTCTTTTGACTGGTTTTTACCCTGTTTGCCTTGGTTTGCAGTTTGCCTGGGAGATCATTTATCAGTTCAAATCTACCCTATCTCTTCAGCTACTAGTGTCTTGCTGTAGGGACGCACAGTAACCTACTTGACAAATCCTGGCTATGGCTAGTTTAGAACCTGTGCTCTCAACCCGGTTGAGGCACCGCTAAGTCGGACAGTGCAGGTCGCCGCGGCCTCCAAATATCACATAATGCAAAAGCTTTATTCATCGATCTGTGCCAGGAATTCCTGTTCAGCAAGCAAAGGAGTCACACACATAAAGAATCCCAAAGTTCAAATACCATACAGTGAGTACTGTAAACAGGGGTGGGGACAGACCCAGCAAGAGTTATCACTGAGCCTGTCGAAGGCTTCACCATACCTGCTCCCAGCCCTATTACTCCCAAGACTTCTGTTTCAGGAAACACCCTTTGAACCCTAATGCCCAAGCTGGGGTCCATATCAGCAGCTGAGAGATCAGAGCATGTTACTCCCTGATGAAAACCTTCAAGAGCTCCCTGGCACTCAGGGCATAAAGCTCTTAGCTTGAGGCTTGCATGGTCCAGCCACTGCATCTCAGGCACACTGGGCTCCTTCCCATCCTAGGGCCCTGGTGCCGGTTGTCTCCTCTGCCTAGAATCCTCCATGGGCCTCAGCATCAAGCCACCTTTTTAGAAAGGCTACCCTGATTCCCCCATCTAAGTGGGTCTCAGCACCCTGCTTTTTTCCACCCTCGCAAGTATCACAACCTGTAATTATTTCATCTGTTTGATTGTTTACTAGTGTGTTGTCACCACTCAAGTGAAGCTCCATAGGGATTTGGGTCTGACTCATTCATCACTGAAGCCCTGTCCTGGGTTGTTACCATCAGGACAACAGATGCTGAGATAGAGTTTGGAATGCAAGATTGTAACCAGGAAGACATACCTGAGAAGAGAACGAGATAGAAGCAGGATTGGGCAGAGGGAGCAGCTGAACCGCCTCTCAGCCAACCAGGCAGAGGGCTCTGGAGGTTTGCCCACCAGACTTGTTCACCTGGTGCAAAAATGTCCAGGCTTGCTGGGCACAGTGGCGCATACCTGTCCCAGCTACTCTGGAGGCTAAGGTGGGAGGCACACTTGAGCCCAGAAGTTCTACACCAGCATGGGCAACCAAGAAAGACTCCATCTCAAAAAAAAGACAAGAAGGGAGGGAAGGAAAGGAAAGGAGATGTCCAGGCTTTTAGAGTCCCTTCTTATTGTGTCACCAAATGTGAGCAGCCTCTAGAGACAGTGTAACCTTGAGAAAGCTAGTTCCCTGTGTCCCTGTCTTCTGACCACGCTCCTCGCAGCCAAGTGGCAGAGAGTTCATCTTGTGGGGCTCCTGCAGTGCCCTTCCATGTCTACCCCCATTCCCAGCTCCTAGTACAGTGCCTGGTGCATAGAAGATGCTCAGAATTTTTGAATAAATGAATGGGTGAATATTGAGACTTGAAGTACAAATAGGATTTGGAGAAATGCTCAGGGCAAACGCATATTTCAGGCATGGGGCTTAGTTCGTGCAAAGGTAAAAAGGCAGGAAGAAAATATGGAACATTCCCAAATCCACAAATAGTAAGAGAGAGTTAAACTGCCGTGCAGGGGAGTAGAGGAAGGAAGTTCAGATGGTTGGCAGAGGCTGGTGGGCAAAAGCTTTGTAAATTGCACTCGAATTTTATCCTGCTGGCAAGAGGAAGCTTTGAAAGGGTTCCAAGAAGCAGAAAAGCATGATCCATGGGCTTTAGGAAGATCATCTGGATGGCCTTTCAGAGATGGTTGAGCAGAGCATGCTGGGAGGCAGGGAGGCCAGTAGGAGTAGATTCCGTCCAGGAGGCCAGTGGTTACACAACACAGGCACTGGAGAAGGAAGGGAACAAAGAGAGAAAGTGGCCATGGGAGGCTAAGGTCCAAGCTTGGGAACTCCCAACACTTAAGGTCAGTCAGTAAAGAGTAAACAGCTAAAAAGAACAAGAAGGAAGGAAAACAGGAAAGAACTGAGCCATGGGAGCGCAGGGGAGAGAATGGATGGAGAAGGAGGTCAACAGGGTAAAGACCAGTAAGAGGTCAAGCAAGATAAGACCGAAGGTGCCCCTCCATCTGGCCATCAGAAGGGTGAGACTATTCTGGGTGGGAACAGACCCAGCCTGATGCACAGCATTATCCAGCCTCAATGATGGGCTAAGGGTGTGGATTTCTGATACATGTCCTGGAAAAGTCCTTTATTCGTCCACGTGCTTCAATCCAAGGTCTCCCCCAATCCTGACCACAAGGAGGCTCCAAACCACGGGAACCTCATGGCTTGGGGTCCAGCCCCCTTCCTTGGAGGGGAACAATGGAAGAGCCCAGTGGAGAATCAAGGTCCTCCATCCAAGTCTTGTCCCTGCCACTTGTGAGGGTCCTTGGGCCTCTGTCTCTCCTGGGGTGGTGGGTCTGGGCGGACTCTACAATTGCTTCCATTGATCTGGACTGCCCCAGTGCTCCAGTTCAAAGAGAGGACACAGGTGGCCAGCCTCCACGTCCTCTGACTCAGGTTCCCCCTTGTTACCTGCACATAGTTCTCCGGGCTCCCCCCAGGTGGCCCATTATGTGAGTTTAGTTTCAATGACGACAGAAACTCGTTGAGAAAAGAGAATGTTTACTTATTCCACAGAGCCAATGCCCAAGTAAATAATGCAGTCTCTTAAGTGGAGCCTGCGCCCTGTTCTCCTCCTTCTGGGTGCTGTCTGCAGCATATAAGAACGCACCAATACATACAAATGCCACAAGACCACAGGATCCAGAGACAGCCCGAGTCTCCTGGGCCTCCCACCATGAAGCTCATCGTCACCCTCACCCTCGTCATACTGGCCTTCTGCTGCAGCTCTGGTGAGTATCCAGGTCCCTTTCTCCCAAGAGTGGGCTTTGGAATTCTGCGCCACCTCATTCCACTCAAAAGAAGAGATGAGCTGCCCATATCCTCTCTGCAGCTACTGCGAGGGCTTGGGAATGCTGATTCTTGACAACTGGATCAGGTGCTCATCCTGGGGAGAGCACCAAGCTGTAAGAAAACCTGGAAAGGACCCTATCTTTCATACCCATCACCTCAATATTCCAGGAAATGGAAAAGCCTGAGGGGGAGGGATGAAGGAGATCCCATGTAGGCGAGAGCATCCATCCAAGAACAATGGGATAGGGACAATGAGCCCCTCAAAGCCCAGCCTGGGACAGTCCTCAAGATGCCAAGACCTTGGTGCAACCTCCACGTTTAAGGTTTGCACCCGAATCCCGCAGTTAGTCTGGAAGGCAAACTGCAGAGACTCACGTCCTCAAAAGAAACCCAACCCAAGGCGAAGCTCCTCATTCTGGGCAGAAAGGAAGATTCCAGAAAGGGATCTTTCCTGGGAAACTGCCGACCAAGTGGAATTTTCTAAACATTTCGTCCTCTGCAAAAAGGATTAGGAGTCTCCAAGTAGTCGCTGCTATAACTAAGAAGAAAGGAACGGAAACGAGAGGGAGATGGAGGGAAGAAGGCGAGGGGGAGAACATCAGCACCCTGTCTTTGGGGAATGTAATTCCCTAACTGTTATTATTTTGCTCTCCATCAACTTATTCCACTTCTGTTTGAAAATGCTGTTGTTATTTTTTTTAATAAACAAACTCCTATTAACTCAGTTGTAAAATTTCATAATACCCATGGATATAAGTTTTATGACTCTGGTGGCTTAGACAATCCAAACCAAGGGGCAGTGGAAACAGCTATCTTGCAGAGAGGTTTATTTGTGTTTTCAGGGGAAATGACATCATTTTGGACTGCAATGTTTACTAATTAGAAGATCTCCGTACAGTGCAGAGGTGGGTGGCTCAGCAAGACAGAACTGAAATGTGTTAAGGGGTGGACTGGGAATGCATTTGTACATCCATGTATGTGCAGATAACAATAATAAAAATAATAATAATACCCAGCACTTAGCACTTATAATGTACCCTTCTGGTTTTAACCCTCTCACATACTATCGCTTGTCATTCATACAACAACCCAATGAAGCAGAGATATTGTCCCCATTTTAGAGGAAAAAACTGAGCTATTGAAAGAGAAAGTATATAATATTGTGAACTGAAAGGAGGGCCCTGAGTTCTGGAGAGGGTTCCACTGGAGTGGCCACTTTGAGTGGGGCTGAATTTGCACCCAAGGCAGAGAATTCAAGGACAGGGAGTTGAGGCTCATCGGGAAGCTGGAAGCAAGAGAAGGAAGGAAATGGTGACTCTCCCCCATGTTCCTGAAGGCAGAGACATAAGAAGGCAGCACAATCTGGGAGCAGTCCAGCTGAAGGGAACACGCTGAGCTAAAAGGCTTGCCTGCGAGCTGACAGCGGCACAGGCCTCACACCACATGTGCATTTGTCTTCAGGGCCAGGTTTGCGGACCCATGTTGGGCTAGTAAAGGGTTTTGCCACATGCCCTCAGTGACACGTGGCTCAGACCATCATTAACCACAAGTGAGAGGCAAGTTTCTGGTGGAAACCAAAGTTTTCAAACTCTTGTCCTCCCAGCCCAGACACTGCATTAAAAAAAATCAGATGATCAGCTTCTGTCCAGACTCTGCCTAGAACTCCAGCAGGAAGAACAAATGGCCACCCCAGCCCAGAGAGGCTCAGGATGGCTCAGGCAAGCTTTAAAAAGCTGGCCATGACCTAGAAAGTATTCACACAGTGCCAAATTGTCAACTGCTTGGAGCCTCACCAGACCCTACATTCTAGTGCATCAACAAAAGGCTGCTATCTCTTGCTGACGGGCCTGGCTGTTTGCATCTGGGGCAGGCCCAACAGAGGGCTGGCCAGCTTGGAAAAGGGCCTGGATCCATGTGCTTTTTCTTTCCTGTGTTCCAGCTTCTGCAGAGACCTGCCCAGAATTTCTTCATGTTATGGAAACCCTCCTCATGGGCACACTCTCCAGTTATGAGACTGCAGTACAACCTTTCCATCCTGATCCAGACATGAAAGAGGCAGGAATCCAGATGAAGAAGCTGCTAGACACCCTCCCCACGGAGACCAAAGTGAACATCCTGAAGCTCTCGGTAAGTGGCATCCTTCACTCACAGCGGGTACAAGTGGCCTCCCCAAGCCCGTCAGCTACAGTGTCACCCCATTTTCAGCCCCATTTCTCAATCCAGAGAGGAGAGTCATAAGAGCAATAGAGAGCCCAGGCAAGCCGGCACAGGCGGCTCTCCGAGCATTTTCCCTTTTTGCCTTTTTAAAATTTATTTAGTTGCTTATTTATTTACTTTTGAGATGGGGTCTCACTCTGTTACCTTAGTTGGCGCTGCCTGAACTCCTGGGTTCAAGCAATATTCTGGCCTTAGCCTCACAAGTAGCTAGGAATCCGAGCATGTGCCACCACACCCAGCTCCCCTTACTCTTCCCAGAGCTTTCTGTACCTTTAGTGTATGTCACAGTTTTTGTGTTGCCATCATCCCCATCGAACTCTGAGGTTCACTCACTACTGTATTGGGCTTTTGTTCCACTCTCTGTTTCAGGACAAAATATTAAAAAGTCCACAGTGTGCTGAGACTTAGAAATGCCAAGCCCACCAGATTTGGAAGCCACAGATGTCCAACTGCCAAAGCCCCTGTCACTGCCCCCTGCCTGGCCTTGCTCTCTGCAATAAACTACAAGCATCTCACTGGCGTGCCTCTGACCTCCTTTTTAGTTACCTGCTAGAGTGACAAGGTCTGCCCCAGCCAGGTAAGGTTAGCCAGCATAAAAAGAGAGCACAGCTGAGCTTTGCTCTGGGACTCTAGGAGAAAACTCAGAACTCCACCCTCCCAAGCTCCTTTCCTCTAGGCAAAAGAGTTCAAATCTCCTCCCTCTAGAGCTACCATCTACTCAAAATCTCCAATTCCAGTTGTCCAACAGACCTGGTGACCCTCCTCTCCAATCTGGTCCTAATCTCACTGAGGCTGGACTGCTCCAACCAGGAGTCTGAAGGTCATCCCTTCACCCTTCCCTCTCCAGTCCACTAAGGCTGCCTCTGAAAGGCCTGTGGAATCCCTTGTCCCTCCATGTCCGCAGGCCACAACCCCAGGGACCTCCCAACTCTACTTAGTGGACGCATTCTTCACACACTGAGCCACTGAGCCACGGGGATTCTTATCAAATGCACACACTTTCCACTGCCCACCCCAACCCCATCCTTCAAAGCCTCAAGCACTCTCACAAAATTCTATGACCAGATGGAGGCCCATCGCTGGCCCTCTCCCACCCTCTTACCCCTGTTCCCTGACTCCTCGCATCCCCCCACCTCCTTCCTTGGCCCTCGGTTTCTAAAGGCAACCAAGCGCCTTCCCATCTCAAGACCTTTGTACAGGCCACACAGCATGAGCTGCTCAAAAAATATCTTTTGACTGTTTTGTTGTGGTTTTGTTTTGTTTTGTTTTGTTTTCAGTCTCTCTAGAGCAAAATGTGCCAAGAATAGAACTGTCCCAAAGAAGCATCCAATGTCAATCTAAAAATCCCAAAACACCCCTGCCCCGTAGCAGTCAGCCCCCAGCCGGGCCACACCATCCGCAGCAGTTAGTGGTAGAGTAAAAGTGGGAGATGCAGAGGGGCGGCGGGAATGGAAAGGGCGTTGGCAGAGGGCGCGGAAGGAAGGAGGCGGCGAGGAGCGCGCCAGCGCTTCAGTCCCGGGAGCTCCAAGAAGCCACGTGGTCGGGCGGGGGCCGCGCCTGCCCCGCGCGCCGCGGCCACCAGGGGGCAGCGTCGGCCACGCCAGTCGGGCTCCCGGGCTCTAAAACCCTCGTGAGGGCGGCCTGGCTCTCGTGGAAGACGGATGATGAAACGCCGCTTCCTCCTAAGGATCTTGTGTCGTCTGATTTTTTTTAAAATTGATTTTGAGGCTTTTAAAAATCGGAATTAAGAGGAAAAACAGGCAGTCACACAAATGTTGTAGCCCGGTTGATCCTTGCCAATGAATGACGTGCCGGCCTTTCTGAAACAGCCCTGTTCTCAGACAGTTCCAAAGGCCAGTCTGCCCGCATCCAGAACCCGAGATGGTCCTGAAGACAGACAGGACCAAGGGGAGCTGGCGGGCCGACCCTCGACCTCCACCTGCCTCGTTTTTAAAGTCCCAGAACAGAAACCACAGCCCAGTAACCTCTAGATCTCTGACTCCCCGTCAGGCGTTTTCAAAAGTTCTGGATTACTCCTCACGTCACTCAGATTCCAGAGTGCGGGCCCCAGCTCCTGCCCTACAGATCGTGGAATCCCCAATTCCAGAATCTCCGGAGCCAGAAAAAAAAAAAAAAAAAAAACTGTGTTACTGATGAAAAAGTCTGCCTACCCCCAAAACACACACACAGTTTGTGCACACAAACTGTAAAGACACCAAGCTGGTACCTTCATTGTCTGCCACAAAGGAGGGGCTCTGATTGTAAAAATTCCAGGGCAGGTCAGGGGGATAGGCCATTCCAAAAGAAATTCTTTGCTGTAGGTGGGGCCCTGATGGGGGCCTCCCCCACTCCCCTGGCTCCTAGGTCCTCAGATTCTTCTGCATCCAGATCATCCAGTCTACCTACATAGTTTTTGCCTCCCCTGGACCATCCACCTACCTAGGTGAGTATTTTTCAAATGGATAAGGATCCAAGGCCATAAAAGTTTCAGAATTTTAATTACCTGCTGACTGCTGGGGAAATATTTACCTTGGGCAAATACAATGCAGATAACTGAGGATAAAAGGAAGTACAATGTTATTGCAACTCTGCCCTAAGGGGCTGGAGGTGATTCACCAGACTGTGAGCTGCGTTCACACAGAGAAAGGTATCTTAACTGCTTTTAAAAAGCAGAATGTAAAGATGAACTGATGGCAGTCGCCAAAAAGCACGTACCTGTGTGCAGCATGTTGACAGAAATCAGAAGGCAATTTGGAATGTTCATTGGATTCTTTTCTGTCTGCTGTGCTTCCTCACACCAGTTAACCAAATACAACAGCACTGAACCATGAGCTATGGCTCAGGCCCTGGCCTGTTTTTTTTATAACTTTATTTTTATTTATTAATTCGTATGTGGTGCTGAGGATCGAACCCAGTGCCTCACCCACGCTAGGTGAGTGCTCTACCGCTGAGCCACAACTCCAGCCCTTCTGGCCTATTTTTTAAATGAACCTCAATGGCTTTTACATTTGAAGAATAAAGAAAAGGAAGAGGAGGAGGAGAAAAAGCCCAAGATTGTATTATATAAATATGCATTTATCAAATCAATCATTTTCACTATGAATATGCCAAATTGTAAAAACATAGGAAAGCCAATGTATGAATATAAACTTCCTGCATTTGAGAGGTATTAAGCACAGTGTGAAAGAAACAACTTCAAATGGGTATCAACAAAGGAGGGCAAAAAGACTAAGAAATACATTTTTAGCACTCTACGGGTTTTACCATTCTTACTTCTGAGGAGCTGAGGGAAGAGAAAGACCACATTTGTTCATAGGATTTCAAAAAACCTGTGTCTCTGGGTGAAAGGATCTGTTTACTCCCATGACCTGCAACCAGAGGAATTTTACTCTTGAAGATAGCTCAAGACAAATGGTAATTACCAAGCATTGCTGTGGCATTGCAAAATCCACAGGCTTGTTCTTCTGTATGTCAATTATAGCCTGGATTAATTGATTAGTAGGAAAGCTGCAGCTGTGCACGTGACACAATCAAGGTTAGGCCGGCAGAAAAATCTATAAGTGACTCACGAGACAGGAAGAGGAAGCAAAACCAGCCTTCATCAACTTTATCAAGATGAAGTGGATAAAATTATGTCTAGTTTGCAGCTGATGCAAGATATACTGTTTGCAAATAACAAGGGATTTGTGGGTAGTAATTCACCATAGGGTGATCCTCACTCCAAGTAGCTTCAGATAGATGATAAAGGGAACCTGGATTGATGATAGAGCCACACAGGGCATTCTGAAACATGTCATTAGGGGATGTTCCTCCCAAGCACTTGCAGAATATACCAACAGGCACATGGGAATAATGTGAGGATGAGTCACCAGTAGTTAGTCACCCTGCATATTTCCATGAACGAACTAAAATTATAAAACTAGTACATGCAAAAAAAAAAAAAAATCTGAAAATAGAGTCAGCTAAGCAAGCATGGTTGCCAGCTTTGGAACTGATAAACCAGGTCAGGAATTCAGATTTGTTCCCCCATCAAGTGAGTGGATTCCCAACCTATCACACAAATCCTAGTTGACACATAAAATATCTGAAGGTGTGTACCTGTGGCTCACAACCATTCTGTGTAACCTCAAGGCACATGACTACTGAGCTTCTTCCTTTGGGAGAAGACACAACCCCTTAGACTTCTGTCACAGAAGTAGGTTCTGTCAGCCCCAGGACAGAAGCGAGGATTTTACTAAGTTGCTGAGGCTGGTCTTGAACTTGTGATCCTCCTGCCTCAGTCTTCTGAATTGCTGGGATTACAGGCGTGCACCACCGCACCCAGCACAATGCAGCTTCTTCAGGTTTCTGAAGCTGACCTTCTCTTCTGTCTGCTCTTCCACTTACAAGGCCCTGAGTGATTACCCTGGGCCCACTCCAGTGAGCCTGAATGATCTGTCCGTTTCAGGGCAGCTCATCAGCAACTTTAGTTCCATCAAGAGCTTTAATTTTCCTTTGCCATATAACCTAACATAGTCACAGGTTCTGGGGATAAGGATGTGGACATTTTTTTTTTTGGTACCAGGGATTGAACTCAGGGGCACTTGACCACTGAGCCACCTCCCCAGCCCTATTTTGTGTTTTATGTAGAGACAGGGTCTCACTGAGTTACTGAGTACCTCACCATTGCTGAGGCTGGCTTTGAACTCACGATCCTCCTGCCTCAGCCTCCTAAGCTGCTGGGATTACAGGTGTGTGCTACCGTGCCCAGCAGGATGTGGACATCTTTGAGGGGCCACTTATCTGCTTTCTGAAGGGTCCCTAAGATCTCAGTCTTGCCCCTTTGCAAAACAGTCTTCCCACAATGGCCAAAAATCAAACAGTACTTTCATGCCGTTGTTTAAAATCCTTCCCTGCTACCAGTTTCTTATGGAATGAAGTTCCAGACTCCTCACTCAGCTCAGAGGGCGCCCAGGGACAGCCCTGCATCCTGCTGTGCCTCAAATCCTGCCACACCCCTCCACCCCGGGGCTTCAGGGATATAGTGGTGGACAAGTTTAGAAAGAAGGTTGCCCTTCAAGTCAGTGCACAGTGAGGCCCACACATGGATATTGGAAACAGACAACAAATCAACACTGTTCATACCTCCATGGCTTTGCACAAACAGCTCCCTTGATTGAAGTGCCTGCCCTTCCCAAAGTCCCCTGAAGAACCACATCCATCCTTCATGACCCATGCCCTACACAGGACATACCTCTGCGAAAAAAACAATTTCACCAGGCATGCTGCATTTTTTTTATTTGCTAAATCTGGACACCTTACAGTTCCCTCAAGATTCAGTGCTTGGGCTCCTCCTCACTTTCCACACCCTACTCCTCGTGCCCTGGGGCTCTGGGGCTCTCTCTGCCCATGGACCCTCTGGCTCCTAGCCTGCACTCTGCCGTCACTGTGGCACGTTTGCTTATATTTATTCTGCTCTCTAGTACCTGAGCCCCAGGAAGTCATGAACCACATTTTTTATTATCTTGCCACTCGCTGCAGAAAATCAGAGAATTCAGGTAACAAAAAATAAATAAATAAATCACTTGGATAGTGAATCTGCACCACGTGCTTGGTTTTCCAAGCAGGGTCCTACTTTTGAGCCTCTGGTGGAAAATTCGAAACCAATGTAGAAACTAAGACTGCAAACTCAGTTACAAAACTCATAACTCCTTCTATTCCATTTCTCTGCTTCTAGGCAGGATCACATCAACAACCCAGTGGTCCCAGAGAGAAGACCTTGGTCCCCAAAGAAGACCCCCCACATACCTATTATTCTAACCTGGTTCATTTGAGGAATTTATGCATAACATGGACAGGAAGTTATAACAAAAAAATTCCAAAAAGTTTGAAATCCATTGGTCCCTGTCATCCCTAGCTTCTTGGTTGTAAATGAAGATGGAATCAGCTTACAAAACCAGATTCTTAAGCCTGGCGCGGTGGTACAAGCCTGTAATCCCAGCACTTTGTGAGGATCGCAAGTTCAAAGCCAGCCTCAGCAATGGCGAGGCACTAAGCAACTCAGTGAGACCCTATCTCTACATAAAACACAAAATAGGGCTGGGGATGTGGCTCAGTAGTCGAGTGCCTCTGAGTTCAATCTTCAGTACCAAAAAAAAAGCCAGATTCTTCTTTTTTTTAATATTTTTTAGTTATAGGTGGACACAATATCCTTGTTTATTTTTATGTAGTGCTGAGGATCGAACCCAGTGCCTCACATGTGTGAGGCAAGTGCTCTGCCACTGAGCCACAACCCCAGCCCCAGATTCTTCTCAAGTCACAAATCCATCTGAAATGTATTCATTTCACGCTTAATCAATTTCAAGGCAATTGACTGATATATTTTGCAATTATATCAATGTTGATAAATGCTGAATATTAACCAGAGAAACTAAAAGTTATCATTTAACATCTACCACCAAAGAACAATAATTTCAGACTGTCCTCCCAGTGACGAGGCATATTGAAAAATCATGTGCCTGAAGAAATGCATTGATCCTCATGTTAAAAATTACATTTCTACTTTTTTAGACTAATCGAGGAGAAAAAGAGAGGATTAAGGGAAAGAGAAGAGAAAGAGGGAGAAAGAAAAGAAAGGAAGGAGAGAATGTACTGAGGTTTTCTCTGACTCCTCAGTCTCAAGAGGCAGAAATCACATACTGACTGAAAAGTGAATAAAAGAAAAACATGACAGCAAAGCCTCCTGTGTGCATCCAGCCCTCCCAGGGCTTTAACAACCCAGGAAAAGGAACAGAGCAAAAACCACCAGGGATGACACAGAATAGATGCTTGATAAATATTTATTGGGCGGATAAGTGGATAATCACCTGCACCCTAGTTGCAAATACAAGCCCACACCCACACACCCTCGAAAGTCAAGCACGCCTGTGATCCCAGCTA
>PVHX01015873.1:18629-45261 GCA_004024805.1 Geosciurus inauris
AAGAAAAGAAAAAAAAGGCACCAATAGAGTCTCTGCTCAGCCTCCAGCCAAGCCAGGGGGCCTATAATCCCGTGTGGTCTGAAAAGCCATCTCTTGGAAGGTAGCCCTTTAACTGCAGGTGTTTGTTTGCTCTGGCACTGCAATATGCAATTTCCCATTTTTAGAACAATGCTCCAAA
The DNA here is from genome assembly GCA_004024805.1 of Geosciurus inauris. Classification (NCBI taxonomy): domain Eukaryota; kingdom Metazoa; phylum Chordata; class Mammalia; order Rodentia; family Sciuridae; genus Geosciurus; species Geosciurus inauris. The sequence goes on from PVHX01015873.1 coordinate 18,808, forward strand.
GAACAGTCACAAAAACAACCTTCAGAGGGGGCGGTTTTCTTCCTGGCCATGGCTACAGTCCTGTAAAACAACAACAAAGAGATTTTTATTCAAAACATTATTTGCATGTCTCCATAAAAATCAGGACACTTTGCACAGGCCTGAGGAAGGGCCCCCTCGCCCTTTGCTAGAGCATCGAAACAAACTTGCATTTGGAAAAGGATTTGGAAACTCCTGCTCTTGGTTCTGTTTGGGTCTGCACACACCTTCCCCTGGGTGGTTTTCACACAGCAAGAGCAGAAAGGAAGCTTGTGGAAAGCCAGTGCCTGTCTTTTGGGTGCCCCTTTTCAAGTCCGAGACCAGAAGAGAACGATGTGTTCTCAAGAACATCCAAATAGCAAACGAAGGTGAAGAACCAGGAAGAGATCCACCCTCTTGAGCCTCAGACATGAAGAAATCTTTTCTAAGGGCTGGGGATGTGGAGGACTTACCTAGCATTTGCAAAGGCCTGGGTTCCACCCCCAGCATTGCAGAAAAACAGTTAAAGAAAGAAAGAACAAATAATCTCTTCTGCTATCAACTCCAAACTGACTTTCTCTTTTCCCTTTCCTCTTTGTGCTTCCTAAACCCAAACAGTCTTCAAAACTCCAGGAGTCCTTCATCTCTCATCACCTCCCCTACCCCTTCCTCCTGAGCCCACCTGCTACAGCCTGGGTCACGCCCAGTTCATCACCTCTGGAACACACACTGGCCTAGTCTCTCACCTCCCATAAGGGCCTGCATGCCCCAGCTTTATCTTTCACCTCCCATGCTCAAGAACATTGAGTGAGTCCTTTTCCTGTAGAACACCTCAGCTTTCTTAGGGGGCCTTATCTGAAGCCAGTCTTCCTTTCCAGATTGATCTTCCACTAATTCCTACATGCATCTTAGGCACCCATCAAAATCGCTGGCTAACTATTCCCAAGTTCCATCTTTGCTCTCTAGGAATCACTCCCCCTGGGCCCTCGACTTGGAAGGATCCTTCTGATACTCTACCCATTTTTGGAGATCCACTTGAAATATGCCTTCTGTCTGACCCATCTAATTCAAAATGACCCACTGAAGCACTGAGATTCTGCCCCATTCTGTCCACATATGTACTCTTTGTGGAGAAATTACTCACACAATTTTTATTCCAATTAAATTCCAAATTAATACAACAGAGGGGCTGGGGTTGTGGTGCAGTGGTAGTGTGCTTGCCTAGCACACGCGAGGCACTGGGTTCGATCCTCAGCACCACATAAAAAAATAAAATAAAGACATTCTGTCCACCTACAAATAAAAAAATAAAATATTTAAAAAAAAAAAATACAACAGAAATGTGTATTGGATTGTTAAGAGGGTGCTATGGTTTGGATGTGGTGAGTGGGATACCATGAGGTCTTCACCAGAACAGAGCTGATGCTGGTGACTCGTCCTTGAATCTCCAGAACAGTGAGCTAATGAAGCCTCAAGCATTTTGTTACAGCAATTCAAACACACTAACAGATAGGAGAGAGGTGTAAGAGGCTTGGAAGGAGCTGGCCACCCATGAACCAAATCTTTGATATCTCTGCCCTACTTTCTACTGAGCACTTGCTATGAACCTGTTGCTGAGCTGAGCATTTCTCATGTGTGGCTTCTTTTAACACCCACAATGAGACTGCAAGGTAAATACCATTGTCTCCTTTATACAGACCAGGAAACAAAGGCTTTGAGAAGTTAACTGTGAGTCAGGAGACTCACAGTTTAAAAGGAGAAGCACTGGAGCTCAAATGTGGCTCACAAGCCGGGCACACGCCTATAATCCCAGCACTTAGGGAGGCTGAGACAGGAGAATCGCGAGTTCAAAGCCAGCCTCAGCAATGGCGAGGCGCTAAGCAACTCATTGAGACCCTGTCTCTACATAAAACACAAAATAGGGCTGGGGATGTGGCTCAGTGGTTGAGTACCCCTGAGTTCGATCTCCAGTACCAAAAAAAAACAAACAAACAAAAACAAAACAAAACAAAAAAGTGGCTCACAATATTATCACTATAGCTTACCCCGTTTCATGCTCAGAAAATGTTTAACAGAACGGTTAGGATGAACAGCGTGGGTAGGAAGGTATGGATCTTTTTCCATTGGAACAAATGCATGCAAAGAGTGCATAAAGGGGTTAGGCTCCCAGTCCATTTGTTTTTTAAGAAAGTAGGGGGCTTTTAGGTTCTTGTAATACCCGGACCCATGATGAATTCTTTTTAAAGAATGGAATCTTCAACACCTGATGCTCAAGGAAGTAGTAGGCAAAGCAGAAAACCAAGAATCACCCTCAAGATCCCAAGGCAAGTGGCAACAGTGCAGAAAGTGGCATTTGAGTCCTGGCTCCTACACTCAACAGTTATGAGATTCACACAAGTTACTTAACATGTCTAAGCCTCAAATTCCTTATCTGTAAAATGAGAAAACATCTCATTGACAGATGCTTTGGATGGGATTAAAGGAAATAAAGCAAGCTGACATCTGTTGAGTGTTCAGTAAATAATTGTTGTTATTGCTTCCTGTGGACATAATCATTTGCATTTCTTTTCATTTTTTTAAATAGAAGTATCATATACATCGAATAAATAAAAGCCACCCATCTTAATGGACAGCTTGACCATCATGTACATACATGCATTTATATAATCAACACCCGGTCTATATAAAGAGAACAGTGGAACTTACCAGAACCCCAAAATGTTCCCTCATGCACCTGCCCAGTCCATATCCCAATCAGACATAATCAGGGTCTAACCCATCATAGGTTAGATTTGCCTCCTTTTGAACTTTGTTTTTGTGAAATCAGAGAATGCACAATCCATCATTGTGAATTCATCATCCATCAAGATTCATCATTCTTTCTTCTTTATTTTTAATGTGGTGCTGGGGATTGAACCCAGGACCTTATGCATGCAAGACAAGCACTCTACCAACTGAGCTATATCTGATGTAAGGACATGCTTTTTTTTTTTTTTCTGGTTTTACATTGATGGGAATTTGAGGTGTTGCAAGTTCATGGAAACATACCTTTGAATATTCTTGTACTTATCCTTTGTGCAAGGGTTGGGCCAGCACTGGAGATTCAACACAGGGGGCCACACTATGGAGCTATATCCCCATCCTTTTTAAAATTTTTGTTTGTGTGTTTTGTTTTGAGACAAAGTTTCACTAATCCCACCAGGCTGGTCTCAAATTTGCCATCCTCCTACCTCAGCTTCCCGAGTAGCTAGTTGGATATACTTTTTTGTTGGCATGGGGAATATTTACCCGGGAGCAGAAATACTGGATCGTAGAACAGATTATCTCCAGTTTAAACAGAACCTATCAAAGTGTTTTCCTAAGAGATTATACCACTTCCCTACACCCACAGTGAGACACGGTCATTTCGTTTCCATGATTCCACACCTTCAGCAGCATCTGCTACTGCAGACCTCTCACTTTAGCCCCTCTGGCAGGTGGGTGGTGGTGTCCCATTGTGGCCTTAATTTTCCTGATGAGTGATGGTTCTGAGCACCCTTGCATAGGTATTTGGCTACCTAGATATACTCTTTTGTGAATGTCTTTTTAGGTCTTTACTCATTTTTTAATGAATTTTCTTTTTCTGATTGATTTATAGCAGTTCTTCATCAATTCTAGAAATAAATATTTTGGCAAATATACACATTGCTGATATATATCTTCTCTGAGTTTGAGCTTGCCTTTTCATTTTTTAATTTTTCATTTTATTATTATTTTTTTCCCAGGGCTGGAGTTGAGGCACATGAGGCAAGTGTTCTACCTTTGAGCTATATCCTCAGTCCCCTTTTCTTTTTTTTTGGTACCGGGGATTGAACTCAGGGGTACTTGACCACTGAACCACACTCCCAGCCCTATTTTGTGTTTTATGTAGAGACAGGGTCTCACTGAGTTGCTTAGCGCCTCGCCCCTGCTGAGGCTGGCTTTGAACTTGCGATCCTCCTGTCTCAGCCTCCCAAAGTGCTGGGATTACAGGCTTGTGTCACCGTGCCCGGCTCCCTTTTCATTTTTTAAATGGCTCCTTTTGATGGAGAAAGAATTTTAATTTTGATAAAATCCAATTCATTGATTTTTCTACTGTGGTTAGTGCTTTTTGTGTTCTGTTTTAGAAATTTTTTTCCCCATCTTTAAGGATATGAAGACATTCTGTGTTTATGTCTTTGAATCTTGTTTTATGGAGCATCTTCCTCTAGAGCTGGACATAACAGGCTTGCTGTTATTTCAGTAAGGAGCAAAGGTCTCGCAGAGGAACTAGTCATGATGGAGCTTCCATGATAGAGCTCAGATGGTGACACTTCCCTGAGCCTCTGGACTTTTCAGAGGTGGTCATGTGACACCAACATGCACCACTGCCGACCTGGCTACATTGCTAAAATTCCATAGGTTCTGTAATGGTTTGGATCTGGAATATGTCCCAAGAGCACCAGTGTTGAAGACTTGGTCCCCAGTGCAGCAAAATTCAGGGCTGAGACTTTGAGGAACTGACTGGATCATGGGGACTACGAGCTCATCCATGAGTTAATCCATTGGACAGATTAAGAATTTGAATGGGCTACTGGGAGGAGGTAGGGCTTAGTTGGAGAAAGTAGCCCAGTAGAAGCGTACTCTTGGGGACTTTATCTTCCTCTCTCCCTCTCTGCTTCCCAACTGCCGTGAGCCAAGGAGTTTCCTCGGCCAAGTCCTTCCACCATGTTTCTGTCTTAGAGCCACCTGACTAGGGACAACCTCTGAGACTATGAGCCAGAATAATAAGCCTTTCCTCCTCCAAATTGTTTATGACAGGTATTTTGGTGACAACAATGAAAAGTTGACTAATACTGGTCCCTAAAGGGGATGGTATCTTCCAAACCAAATCATGAAGGTCAAGGGAAGAGTGGCATCAATTCCCCTATGTTGGTCAGATCTCTGTTATTATAATGAAATAACCAAGATGATTAACTCATAAAAAGGGAAAGGTTTACTTTGGTCCATGGTTTCAAAAGTTCCAACCCAAGATCCAGCAGACCCTTTGCTTTGGGTTTCTGATGGAGGTGCCAGATGACGATGGAAGGGAGTGCCTGGTACAGCAAACTGCTCACACTAGAGCCAGGAAGCAAAGGGGCCAAGGTCCCAGTGTCCTTTTTGAGGGCACGCCTCAATGACCTAAAGACTTTCCACAAGCTTGCCCCACCTCCCCAAGGACCAAGTGTTTAACACGTGAACCCTTCAGGGGGCATTCAACAGCCAAGTTCAGTACCCCCTGACACCAGTTCGTACTGAGACCGGCCCCTACAACTCGACTCATCCCAGGTCTAACCATTTGGCAGCACAGCCTCCCCATTTGATGACTTCTCTGTTCTTTCCTATCTAAACTTTTTGCCATGCATTTTGTTTTCTCCCTAAATCTCTCCTGCTATTTATCCAACCCTTTATTATTAGTAGAGCATTTATGCATTTGCTTTTTTCATCTTCTCCTTTCTGCCTCTCCTCTCCTAAAACAGGGTTTCTTGACCTCGATACTATTGACATTTTGGACTGGATTCTTCTTTGCTGTGGGTTTGTCCTGGATGCTATAGGAACATATCTCTCTCTGCTTCTCTCTCCTGCTTCCTACCTCTCTTCTCACTGTCAATCAAGAGGCCTGAAGGAAAAGGGAGGGGGGAGCGAGGTGGGAGACAGAATCATTGCTTTCTCAAGCCTAAGTGTCTTTAGATATGATCTAATGCAACCCCCTCATTTAACATGTGAGGAACTGATCCAGAGAGGGGGAGGGGGAGGATGTGTCCGAGCCAAAATGTGGGAGAACAAGTGCCAGGCCAAACAGGAAGTCAGAATTCCAGAGCCTGCAGCAGAATTTCCAGTCCCACGGGGAACCTGGGATTGCTTCCCACAGTTCCTTTCTCCCTCCAACTCTTTCTGCTATTCCAGAAACAGCCCACGACTAGCGGGAACAAGCTGCAGACCCAGATCCAACAAGCCCCCAGAACAAGCACACCAGCCTCCGTCCCCAGGAGCCCATTCCCCAGCCTCCGCTGGACAAAGATGATCACCAATTGCATCCTGGATGTGTCGTAGTGACTCATGCCATGATCACATCTCAGTTCCATCCTATAATCACGAGGGAAAGGATGGTCGTGCCACCTGGCTGCACCTGTCGCCGTGCAGACAATAGAGATCCACAGAGAGCAGGAGGGAAACCAGAGACAATGTCTGTCCTGGTCCTGTCTCCATGCAGGCAGAGGATAAGCTCCCCAGGGCGGTGAGAGCCTCAGCCAAAACCTCCTCCTATGGTTTATACCCCAAAGGCTCATGTGCTGGAAGTTTTGTCCCCAAAGTAATAGTTTCAAGAAGTGGCAGGACCTTTAAAAGGTGGGGCCTAAGGGGAGATAATTAGGTCATGGAGGCACCACCCTAATGAGCAAATTAATGTCTTTATCTAGAGACTGGGTTAGTTCTCCTGATCTCAAACTGGGTTAGGTCTCATGGGAGTAATTTCGGTCTAAAGGGACTGGATTATTTACCTGGAAGAGTGCTGTTATGAAGTAGGTCAGCCTCCCCTGTCTCTCCCTCCCCGTGCACTTGCTCCTCACAAGTGCACTTCCCTTTTCTGCTTCTCTACCACGATATGCCACAGCATGAAGCCCTCATCAGAAGCCAAGCGGATGCTGACACCTTGCCAGCCTCTAGAACCACGAGCCAAAGTACACTGTTTTTTAAGAATAACTTATCCAGCCTCAGGTTATTTTATGATAGCAATGAAAATTGAACTAAGCAGCTGAGTGTTAACATTGGTTGAGCACTTACTCTATACTAGATGTTGTTCTGAACATAAGCACTCAGCTCATCGTCACCGAGGCATCTGAGGGAGCCGCTGTTATTCTCCCATGTTGGAATGCTGATAGGAAGCCCAGGGAATGCTTGGCCAAGCAGCAGGGGTGTTAGCCCTGGAGCACCTTGGATGGGACATAAGTCACACACATCACCCACTCCCCAACACAACATCGCCATCAGACACGCCTGGAGACCCCGCTGTCGACCTGCGTGGAGAACTTACACAAAGCACAGGTGGCATTCGAGATGGCCTTGGTGGTCCACGATGACCACTTCTCAGAGTTTTGTACACATTTCAATACACACCAGAAAAATGTTGAATTTCCCTTACAGTCGTGATAAAAGTTTCTTTGTAAATCAACTTACGGTCTTAAAAACAGATCTGTGTAAAGGCAAATTTTAAATAAAAAATAAGGATGGCATGAAGACATGGCACTTGGGTGATGTGAACATGGGAACCACTCCACTTGTCACCTCTCAGGATGGCTGGCTGCTCCCCCCCCCCCAGCCACTTCAGGGCTGCCTTCTGGCTCCGTCATGCATGTGGGTCCCTTGCTTTACCACCCTTCTGTTTTTCTGGTGATGAACGGGGGGCTCAGAAGGGCTGGTAAATAGACTGGAATCTACAAAGAAAAGACCAAGTGTGAAGACAGCCGCGAAGGAGGAAGCCCCAGTCCACTGCTTGGATGTGGCCTTCTGCCTCCAGCTGGCCTTACAAGGCTCCAGTGCGGGACCCTTCTAGACGGGGATCTATGAGCCCAGCTCACCAGGGAAGGTTCTCAGGAGCTGCCTCTGTCCTCCTCTGCTGGGGGTGTGGCAGCAGCAGGCTCTTGGCTCCAGATGGCGTCCTGAGGGAGCTCAGTGGTTCCACGGCCCCTCCACCCACCTGCCTGAGAACCTGATGGTGTGCTGTGCTGTCCTTCCCTGGCCAACAGGGACAGTCCCATAATAACTTGTATACATGAGATGATGGTGAAGGGGACTTTTTCCAAGAGCTGGGACCTAAACCAGCCCCAAACTCCACTGTCCCCAGTGATTCTCAGAGGACACAATCAACCGCCATCTGCACTGCAAGTGCCGGGCTATTGTGTTCTGAGGAGCGCCCAGCCTCCCCTGCAGCTGGGCGGGTGCCCAGCCAAGGAAGCCCCAGCTTCGGTGTTCAGGGCATTGTTCTCCCTTAGAAGAGGATCTCGAAAGCAGAAGGAAATTAGAAACAACCACACAATGAATACCAGATTCTCCTTCTCACTGCCCTGGCTGCCAGGACATGGAGCAGACCCCGCCCAGCACTTCTGGTCTTCCACAATGTCCATGTCATGGGGAAGGGCTGTTCCCAGAGGCCTCCCTGTTCTCAATTTCCACAGCACCCCTTTTCTTTCTCCAGCTGATTTCTTGAGGGCAAAGATGCATCTGAAGCTTCTTTTCCACCTGGCACAAATTCCAGGCACTCCGTGTTTGTCGACTGACTAACTGATTCCATCTGGGCAGATGTGACTGTAGGACAGCCAGACACTTTCCCAAGCACTTCTCAGGTCCAAACTCATGGAATCCCCACTTAGCTTTCTGTTTAGAGATACTGCACAGACCGGGCAGCCCAGGCAAGGAGCTGGAAGGATCTGATAGGAACAACTTTGATGAGAACCAAGGGTTCCTGGTCCTCACTGGTTCCCAACCTCCCAGACAACACCACAGACACACACACAGACCGGCTTAGCTCAACGTCCTACCCCACATGCCAGAAGAAGAGGGTGGCCCAGAGAAAATTTTTCCTTCCTGAACTCGCACCCATGAGACAGCAACAATACGAATGCCAAGAGGAAGGGACACACGGACCTAGCATTAATCAGACCAGCGTAGGATCTGCACATTCCTACTAAGAACTTTTTCTTAAAAATGCACTTTCTTTTTCTGTTGGTGCCATTATTCATTTAAACATAATGTTATGTTTTATGCCTCCTACGTAAGTAGACACCAGCTTTAAATGTTGTGGAATATGGAGCTCATATATCTAGTCAAACTTCTGTTTGCTTTTTGCTGCATCCATAGCTACCATCTGAATAAATAGAAGAGAAAGATTTGGCTCTCAGTCCTACTAGCTGGGCCCCATGCCATCATTCCCCAAAACAAAGGGGAAAAAATGCCAGAAGTGAGGAACAAGGGGTAATGGTGACAAAAACCACCATCCTATGCCGGGTGTACTGAGCAGTCGGGCTCCTCCCCGGAGGGATGGGGGAAAGGCCAAGAAGGCATTCAATTAATTTCCCATGAGGAGCCAGCACATTTTACAACAGTCGGCGGGGAACCTGGCATGGTGGCGTAGGCCTGTGATCCCAGTGACAGGGGAGGCTGAGGCAGGAGGATCACAAGTTCGAGGCCATTCTCAGCAACTTAGTGAGACCCTACCAAAAAAAAATTAAAATGCTAGGGATGTAGCTCAGGAGTAAAGTGCCCCTGGGTTCAATCTTTAGGACCAAAAAAAAAAAAAAAAACCACAATGAGCAGAAGAGGGAGATGAACTGCCACTCCCTAACCCCCTGCTTGGAGGAAACCAATGAATCCCAGCTCATAAATGCTAAACATGGACCCCAAGCCCTGTTTGCCCAAGTCACAGTTTATTCTCTCTAGCCTGCCACCTACCCAGCTCTGCAGGACCTGCTGGGGCCAAGCTGTTTAAGTGACCTGCACCCTGAGATTGTGTCCATAATAGCCCCATCCCTGGCTGGACACATGGCAGCTCCATCCATTTGACAAGAAGACCAAAGGACAAGGCTTTGTCTTTGGACTTTCTAGTGTACAACTCTAAATGCAGAGGTTCTTTTGGAGGGTGGGTACTGAGGATTTAACCCAGGAGCATTTTACCACTGAGCCACAACCCCAGCCCTTCTTTTTTTAAAAAAAAAAATATTTTTTTAGTTGTAGATGGATACAATGTCTTTATTTTATTGCTTTGTATGTGGTGCTGAGGATCGAACCCAGGGCCTCACGCATGCGAGGCAAGCGCTCTACTACTGAGCTACAATCCCAGCCCCCCCAGCCTTTCTTATTATTTTTTTATTTTGAGACAGGGTCTCACTACATTGCTTAGGGCCTCCCTAAGTTGCTGAGGCCAGCTTTGAACTTGCAATCCTCTCATCTCAGCTTCCTGAGTTGCTGGATTACAGGCCTGCACCACCTTGCCCAGCCTAAATGTGGTTTTTAAGGAACTATTGTATCAGCATGTTCCAAAGAAGAGGAGAAAGTCAAGATGGTGGATTCAATCTCTAAATGAGCCAACCCATTCTCACACAAAGCTGAGAGCAATTTCCATCCTAGTTGGGCAACTTCATAGTTCACCTTCCTGCCCTCCTGCCCTCCTGTCCTGGAAAGCATCTGAGTCTTCTCAGAGAAAACCTTCCCACTGGTTACAGTGATAGCCATCCTTTGACACTTGATCTCTATTCAGGGGATGCAGATCAACTATGCTATCTTACTTCACCCCTCTCTCCTGCTGGCTCCTTTCTCAGTCTATAAATATCTTCAAGTCATCTCCAAACTGAAAAGCCCTCCTGAGTCTACCTCATGAGTTCAGTGACTATACCCTCACTCTGACCTTTAACAGTAAATAGTCTTCACCTCCTGAATTGCTCCCCATAATTCGGAAGAGCCCTGCAGTCTGCAGTCAAGTTCAGCAACCCCATGGGAACCTTCCTCTCAAGAGCCACAGGTAGAGTCCATTAAGCATCAAGTCCAGAGGCCCCCACTTGCCCTCCCTGCATCAATTAACCCAGCAGAAAGTCTCTTCCTCATGAAGTGTGCATACGGCCAGCCCTGCTTACTTTACAGCCATTCCCCTTCTTGGATGGCAGAATCCTTTTTGGTCAGGACAGGAAAGAGATTCTTTGACCTCAGCAAGATGGGCACAGCCCCCTGGTCCAAGGACAGGCCTATATCCTTTCTTATCAGTGGGATATAAAGGAGATTTGCTGGGGTCTTCTCCCGCCACCTGCACCCACCAGTAAGAAGGACATGAGCAGAATGTCTGTTCTGTGCTGCTTGCTATTTGCTGCTGTGGACACAGCTGCATGAGGACATAATGCCCAAAGCTGAGGGAAGGTGGAGAGGACCTCAGTGACATCAACACAGACATTGCTGCTGGACATCCAAACTATGAGAAAAATAACCCCTCTTACCTAAATCCCCACTGGACCGGTTTGCTGTTACTTGCAGCCAAAAGCATCCCTAGCTGTATTAGTTTTTCATCACTGTGACCAAAATACCTGATGTACAACTTAGAGAAAGGAAGGTTTATTTGGGGCTCACAGTTTCAAAGGTTTAGTTCATGACTGGCCTGCTAATTCCGTTGTTCTGGGCCCAAGATGAAGCAGAACACATGGAGAAAGGGCCTGATGAGGAAAGCTGCTCTGATCACGGCAGCCAGGAAGCAGGGAAGAGTGAGGAGCCAGAGACAAAATATAACCCCAAGGGCACACCCCCTGTGACCTAGTTCCTCCAGCCACACCCTCCCTGCTTACAGTTACCCTCCAGGACAGTAGTCCTTTCAAACTATTAAGCCATCAAGTGGATTAAGCCAGTGATTAGGTTACAGCTCTCATACTCTACTCACTTCACCTCTGAACATTTCTGAATTAACATGTGAATTAATGCAAACAATAACACCAACCCATGCATCACTGCTCCCTGGGTTAGTGATACCCTCCTTCTGCCCCTTATTCTCAAGTCTCCTTCACATCCCCTCTGCTCACACCTCACCTTGCCTCCCCTGGAGACCTTCCATAGCCTCCTGGTCTCTGATCCCTCCAGTTCATCCTCTCTCATGCCACCTGTGGGGTCTGTCCCCACTCAGGTGCAGCAAAACTGAAACCAGAGAGGGAGGCAGGAGGCGACCTCAGAGAAGCAGCTGTGGAACAAGGGCAGGTAGGAACAGGGTCACCCAGACATGAGCTCAAGAGGCACCAGTGACAGAGAATCAGGTGCCCAGGCCGGTAACCACAGCAACCAGGGAGGGCACTGGCAGATGGTAGAAGTGCACCCCCCCTCTGCACCCTACTCTGGCAGGCGTGGTTTTATGAGCTCAGTTTACTGGTGCCAACCCATGCAGTTTCAAAGGTACCACCCAGCACCTGGCTTGCCAGAGGACACTCTAAAATAGATAATAGAAACAGAAATAACAATGACTAACACTTACTGAGCTCTTATAATGTTCTAGGCACTGTGCCAAGTTTTATATATATTCCCCCAATTTAATAAAAGAACCATATGCAGTAAATATTACAGAGGAGGACCCTGAGGATTAGGGGGATGAAGGAGCAGTTATTATCAATGGGCTCAGGGTTGGACAGCTGGCGTGGCTCCGCCCTGCTGCTGTGTGAACGGGCTCTGTGAACTCTCTTAGCCTCCCCTGTAAATGGAATTAAATGACTCATGTTGAAGCATTTAGATAATGCCTAGCACAAAGAAAGTGCTCAGTATTGGGTATTGTCATTGCTGATATTATGATTATAGTTAGAACAAAGAACAGCTGTATAAAAATCTCCAGGGGCTTCCTACTCGCTGAAGATAAGGCCTGGCCGTCAGTCCACCCAAGCAAGCTACTCCAGCCACCATCTCCTGAATGGCCCAGGCCTGTGTGCACCTCCCATGCCTGGAACACCCTCCTCTTTTTCCTCCACCAGGAAGGAGAGAGGAAGTCATCAGCAGACAGGTCCAAGAGCCACCAGCCCTGGGCTTACTGGACTTACCAACTGAGACATCTCGTTGTCTCTACATTGTGTACACCGCATAGCACCTGATACTCGACAGATGCTGACTTTGCAGTCAAAGTCAAAAGCTCATTACTTTTTATCTGTTTAGACGGGGACCATGTTGCTCAAGCTAGTTGCAAACATTTATTTTATTTTATTTTTTTGCAGTGCTGGGGATGGAATCCAGGACCTTGTGTGTGCTAGGTAAGCATTCTACCACTGAGCTACATCCCTAGCCCTAACATTACATTTTTTAATTTATTGTTTATTAGTGCCTTTTAATTATACATACTAATGTGATTCATTATGCCATGTTCATACATACACATAAATTGTTCATGTGTGTGCCAGGGCTTGAACTCAAGGGTGCTTAACACTGAGCCATATCCCCAGTCCTTTTTATTTGTTTTGATTTTGTTTTTGTTTTGAAACAGGGTCTCACTAGATTGCTTATAGCCTTGCTAAGTTGCTGAGACTGGCTTTGAACCTGTGACCCTCCAGCCTCAGCCTCTCGAGCTGCTGGGATTACAGGTATGTGCCACCATACCTGGCCATATACCATAATTTGATCAATGTCCTTCCCCAGTCCCTCCCCCTTCCCTCTCCTTCCTTCTCCTGATCTCCTTGCTCTCCTCTGCTGATCTAGAATACATCTTAATATGAACTAGCTATATGTCCAATGCTCAGTAGCCACTCATAGCTAATCACTGTTGGCTACCACTTTAGTTAGCATGGGTCTTGATAAAGAAAGTCCTTTGCAGTGGTGATTTTTGTCTTTCATGTCATTCACAGAATAGCCCAATAAATGGTGCTACATCAAGAACTCTGTTCTTTTGTTATTGTTCTTCTTTTTAGTTATACATGGCAGGAGAATCTATCTTGATATATTTATACAAACATGGACTATATCTTACACATTTTTTATAAACATCATGACAGCTGGGTACAATAGCACATGCCTATAATCCCAGCAACTCAAGAGGCTGAGGCAGGAGAATCACAAGTTCCAGGCCAGCCTGGGCAACTTAATGAGACTGTCTTGAAATAAAAAAATAAAAAGGGAGGATGTAGCTCAGTGGTAGAGCATCCTGGGTTCAGTCCCTACTACTTGGGGATGGGGGGCAGTCATGGCAAAGACTGGTAGAGACTCCAAGAAGAACAAGCTCCTTAGGCCTGCCCTTCCAGCAGAGGTCAGTGACACCACCTCCACCAGCCAAGGACAGGTGTCAGTCTCATCTCTTCTCCACCAAAACTTCAGAATAATCCTTATGGCAAGACTTCAGTTTAAAGAAAACCAACAACATAAGCAACATAAGCCCAGGGCAAAATAGCAGGTCAGAACAAGGATGCCCCTCCAGTCTGCTGCCCTCCTCACCCCAGTCACTCATTCTATGTCCATTCTACCCTTCCCCGTCAACCACCCGCAAAATTACTGCTAGTTAATTGCTTGGAATAGTTGCTTATTAACGGGATTCTCTCAAAGACCAAAAGCCACACTAGGTGTGGTGGCACACACCTATAACCCCAGCAACTCAAGAGGCTGAGGCAGGAACATCCCAAGTTCAAGGCCAGCCTCAGCAACTTAGCCAGCACCTCAGCAACTTGGCAAGACACTGTCTCAAAATAAAAAATAAAAAGGACTGGGGAGGGGGCTGGGGCTGTAGCTCAGCGGTAGAAAGCTCGCCTAGCCAGCGTGAGGCACTGGGTTTGATCCTCAGCACCACATATAAATAATAAATGAATAAAATAAAGATCCATCAACAACTAAAAAAAATTTAAAAAAAAAAAAAAGGACTGGGGAGGTAGCACAGTGGTAGAGCCCACCTGCATTCAATTCCTAGTATCGCCCCTCAAAAAAAAAAAAAAAAGGCCATAAGTCTTTAAAGAAATTAATCTCATGGGATGGATGTCACTTTGGAGCTTATGCCAGAAAAATTAGCAAAATATTTTCAAGAAGCTCACCTGAGGAGCTGGGGTTGTGGTTCACTGATAGAGCACTTGCCTAGCATGTGTGAGGCACTGGGTTCGATCCTCAGCACCACATAAAAAATAAATAAATAAAAATAAAAGTATTGCGTCCATCTACAACTAAAAAAAATTTTAAAAAGCTCGCCTGACCAATCATAAAGGCCACTCCAAAGAGATTAACAATAACAACAGTATTATACTATTATTATATAATAACAGTATTTATCAAGTACTTCCTTCATGCTAAGCATTTCACCTTTGTGGTTTCATGTCACCCTCGGAACAATATTGTGATGTGCATGGCTTTATTATCCCTGTTTCATCAAGGCGGAGGCTGAGGCTGAAGCAGTACACCTAGCAAGTGGGTGAGCCAGAACTGAATGCAGGTCATCCCACTCTGGACTGAAGTCCTACCCACTGCACCACACAGCCTATCCCATGACATTGTCTGCAGAGGGGGGCTGTTATGATTCCATGTCCTGTGCTTTCTGACTAGCAGTTGTTTGGGGTGGGAAGGGTTTGTAGGAGTGTCGCCCAGTGATGACCTTATTACAGCCTTCACAGTCAAGGCCATATTTTCATCTCAGCTTCTGTCAAAGACTTCTCCTGGGGGCAGAGCGCAGCAGGGGTCTTCAACAACGTCTGTGCCCTGAGTCTGAGCTTTTCCCAACCTCTCACAGAGGAACACATGAGAGTTTAAAAGGTGTTTCAGCAATTTTTGCAAGAATAATATGAAAACTCTATGCACATCTGTTGGCCAAAACGAAGTCCATCATCCTGGGAGCATCCCACCTCCAAACCCCATCCCGACTATGTACTTCATTTCTGAAGGAGTAGATAGCAATACCTTGGCATATCAGACCTCTGTCTGCTTAGATCGTTTGCCTGTCTCCACTCTATCCCACAAGTCACACAGAGTTTCATCCATCCTTCAAGCTGGCTGTCATTGCTTCTGCCCAACTTGCCATCACCCACCTTGATGGCCCTTGTGAATCCAGGATAGTTTCTTCCACTTCATCCTCATTCCAGGGGAAACCGCCATATTCAGTACCATTTGGATGGGGGAAGTCAAGCAACTGGCAACAATGATAATTAGCCATAATTTATGAGTACCTGCTGAAGGCCCGGCACAGGATAACTTGGAGATGAGAAAAATGAAGCCAGAAATACCTCCAAGAGAGCAAGCTAGTCAACACAAAGCCAGGATTTGAACCCAAGATGAACTTGGCACTGTACCACTGCCTTTCTTTCTTTCTTTTTTTTTTTTTTTTAATATTTTTTGGTTGTAGATGGATGTAATATCTTTATTTATTTATTTACTTTTATGTGGTGCTGAGGATTGAACCCAGTGCCTCACGCATGCGAGGCAAGCGTTCTACCACATCCCTAGCCCTCTTTTTTTTTTAATTTATTTTTTAAAATGCATTTCAAGTCATAGCACATATCTAGAGCTCAATTTTCCATTTCTCTGGTTGCAAACAAGATAGAACCACACCATTTGTGTCTTAATACATGTACCTAGGGTAGTGATGTCCATCTCATTCCACCATTTTTGCTACTCCAATACCCCCTCCCATCCCCCACCTCCTCCCTGTCCCATCCAAAGTTCCTCCATTTCTCCCATGCTCCCCACCCCCACCCCCCTTATGTATCAGTATTCACTAATCAGAGAGAACATTCAGCCTTTGGTTTTTTTGGGATTGGCTTACTTCACTTAGCGTGTTGTTCTCCAATTCCATCCATTTACCTGCGAATGCCATAATTTTATTCTCTTTTATTGCTGAGTAATATTCCATTGTGTATATATACCACAGTTTCTTTATCTATTCATCTGTTGAAGGGCATCTAGGTTGCTTCCACAGTTTAGCAATTGGTACCACTGCCTTTCCATGTAGTGTCTGTAAGAACTGAGAGAGTTTTCAAAGGATTTCAGTTCACCCAAAAGAGTGAGTAATAAGGGGACTGTGTAAACCAGAGCTGGGGGTTGAATTCTAGGTCTAGATTTTGTGGACTGTGTCAAGGACACATCTCAATAATAGCACTGTGTCTACACACACTCTGCCATGTACACAGTCAGGAATTCTGAGTTCATCCTTAGGCTGCCAGAGAATTTGAAAAGAATTCCATCTTCAACCCCAGCACCCTCAGAATGACCATGAACAGAGAGATGACCAAAAACCAAACAGTTTAAGGAACACCACAGAATGGGAAAGGGAAGTTGAAGATAAAGGAACTGGATTGTTATGCAACGAAAGTTGGAATTTCTGGTCCTCAGTGCAGCGATGTTCTCCCAGCACATACCCTTGGGATTCCTCCTTCAGCCAATCGAAGTGGGATGGGAAGTACAGGAACCCCCAGCCTTTCAAGGCTCACAGGGGAAGATCTGCCAGGACAACAGGGAGAGCCACAGAGCAACTTCAGGAGGACACTTGTGGGAAAGATGGAGGAGGAGCTGAGGGGGGCTTGATACGTGACCTCTGCAAAGTTCACCATGGGACAGTGAACTAAAATGCCTGCCCATGTTAGCTCTGGTGCTGCCCTTTAAAGTCTCCAGGATGCGGAAGACCCACACCCTCCCTACCCAGATCTCTGCCAAAGGCTCAGATTTGTATTTCTTAAGAAAACGCATCAACTGGATTCACTGGAAGGACTCAGGTGGCCTGAAACCTACGGCAAGCACTTATCAAATTGGCCCGCTTATAACAATGTCTCCTGATTCACTGAGGAAAACAAGGGTCTCATGGACCTGAAAGACTTGAGCCAGTTTATTGGTCCAAATTCTGGCTCCCAGGCCTTGCCTTTCATTTTGTCCCCAAGCCCTAGGGATGAGACATGCTTCGTCTAGAGCCACTATCTGCTCTTCCACCCTGCTATCTCCACCCCTGAAGTAGATCCCAACCACAGCGGTCAGGCTCCGGCAAACACCGCCGTCTGACTTTAATCTCAAACACACTGCACTCGGGGCCTGGCTGGGTCACTGGGCCGCCTGGGCAACTACAGCATTGCCACTCCTCTCCTGGACGTGCTTGGGCCCCACGTTAGACTCTGGCGTCCCCAAGGAGGGCCTTTTCTGTCTGATCTCCAGAGATTCTGGCCCTGAATTCAGCCCTTGTCATGGGCTAGATTGCATCCCTCAAATTCATATGTTGAAGCCCTAAGGCCCGATCCCTCAGAAGGTCACTGCATTTGGAGACAAGTCCCTTAAAGAGACGATTTAAGTTAACATGAGGCTGTGAAGCCAGCCCTTAATCCAACCTGACGGGTATCCTTATGAGATGAGGACACTTGGACACACGAAGAGACACCAGGGATGCAAAAGCACAGGGCCAAGACCACGTGAGGACACAGCCCAGAAGGTAGCCCAGGAGAGAGGCCTGGGGAAAAAAAGAGCAGCTGACACCTTGATCTTGGACTTCCAGCCTCCAGAACTGTGAGAAAATACATTTCTGTCATTGAAGCCACTCAAGCTGTGTGATTTTTGCTGTGGCAGCCCTAGCAGACTAGTACAATGCTCTTCACTGGTTTTGTGACTTTCTGTCACTAATAAATGAAGGCTACCTTTCCTGCAGGACAGGCAGGCACTATACTGAGCCGTTTGGATGTTTATCTCATTCAATCCTCCCAACCACACAGGGAACATTAGTACTCCTGTTTTACATTTGGGAAAACTAAGGTTAAGAGAGGTTAACAACATGCCCAAGGTCACTCAGTTGATAAATGACTGAGATAGGATTCCAAACCAGACAAGCTGGCTCCAGAGTCTATGCTCCCGGCTACTGGAGACATTTGTGGCATTATCCCTGGAGGGCCACACTCCACCCGGGGCCTCAGACTAACTGGATGAGCCTGATGGATTCTCCCTGGCCAGTTGTGCAGCTCAGCCCCATCGTTCCAGGCCATCGGTGGTGGCATGTCATTCCAGGAGCCCACTGACCCCATGTCCTGCCAGATTGCACTGCTGGAGGCATGGTCCTTCAGTAGCTCGGGAGCGGGGACTAACAATTGCACTTAATAAGCCCCCAGCTGAGTCTGGTGCAGAGGGCTAGGTAGCCATCCTTTCTTTCCTCTCCTCCTGAAGGACACCTCTGGTTCTTTGTCCTTTGTCAACAGGGATGAGCCCAGCAAGCAAGCCCTCTCCAGTTGATCCACTTGACCTTCAGGCGCTCTTAGACCCATCCCTATAACCAAGTGCCCTTGAGGATTCGAGTTTATGGATTCATTTTAGGAAAGCCTTCACGTATAAGCAATACAACTGACGGCTGCCTGCCAGGCCACTGCCTTGTCCCCATGCTGGACGGTCAGGGCTACAGTGGACTTTAGAGATGGCTCCTCCTGTACAATAGAAAGCAGGGTAGTTCTGAGACAGGAGGGCCTGGTGGAAGCTGTAGTGGACGCTCACATCTTGCAACAACACACCCTCCTCCAGGCACCCTGCCAGAATATGCCAGGTCACCCCTTATAATGAACAAAGCCAAGCTTTGTAAGCACTGAATTACTCCGGAGGGTGGGAGGAGGGGGAGAGATTGGCTGCTACTTGTGCTGTAGCTCTCATTTCATTCTGCTGTGCACTGGGGCCACATGGTCCCTTGCCTGTGGTATAAGCCCCCTGAGGCAGGAGCGGGTTCCGTTTTACCCACCGCACCTCTCACAGGATTCTCTCAGGATGTAGTGTGTGAATCACCTGCACAAGACTCACCTGAGGGCTTCTTAAATGTTTACCTGTAGTCCTTACTATGGATCCACTGAATCAGGGTCCCTAGGATGCATTGATCAGATACCCCAGCTGATCCTGAGGCCCTTATCCTGCTGGTTTTAGTTGTTGATTGACCTTTTTTTATTCATTTATTTATATGTGGTGCTGAGGATCGAACCCAGTGCCTCCCACATGCAAGGGAAGCGCTCTACCACTGAGCCACAACCCCAGCCCTGGTTCTCTTATTTACCTATGGCATATCCCACTGAGGAAGCCATCCATGCCCTAAAGTGGACTAGGTAGGAGGACCACCTGTCCTGGTTTAGACTAAGGGGTTTCCTGGGACATGAGACTTTCAATGCTAAAACCAGGACAGTACAGGGCAAACCAGGATGGCTGGTCAACCTAGCACATTTCAAAATTCCTCAACAAGGGAAAGGAGCAGGGGTCCCCAAGCTCATAGGTAAGAGATTATCTCAAAAGCTCTCATGGTTAGAGTTGTAAGGCACAAACGTTCTCAGAAGGCGTGGTGATGTTCTGGGATTTCACAACACATCAAATGAAAAAATAAAATCAGACCACAGGAACTGACTCAGGGGCACTGAACATGGGTCCAGCTTCCCCAGCCTGTCCCCTGCCCAAAAACCTACAGTCACCACCCTACACGGAGAGCAGCAAACGCCTACCCTGAGCCGAGTGTTCCCTGGGGAGGAAGGGAGGTCTTGGGAATCATAGGGTGTTGGAACCAGAAAGTCTCTTTGAGATCACACAGTCCTGGTCTCTCATTTCCCAGATGAAGAAAACCAAAGTCCAAAAGGACCTGGAGCTAGACAGGATGTCACTCCTAGCCAGGCCAAAAGTGCTCATTTCTCCTGACCAGGAAAAAGGGAAAGAGCAGAAAAGAAAAGGAGGAATACTCATTGAGAAGGAGACTAGACACATAGACTGCAGAATGGGAGAGTACATAAGGGACCCTGGTGTCCTAACCCTCCACAGGACTCAGACAAGGCAGCTTTCCAAGGCCACAGGCAAGAAACACTTCTTTGAGGCCACTTCAGACCTGTCCACAGTGGTTACAGATGTGGGTATCATGTGTTTACTTCATCTGAAACAAGAGACACTCATGACAATGTCCAGCAGGAAGGTAGGGCATATAGATACATACGTCATATGTGTGTGTGATATGTATATGTGTGTCTTTATATCTTTATCTTTAGTGGGTAGTGAAAAAAGAGCAAAAGACCAGGCCCCAAGCTTTGGGAAGCAGAAATAAGGATGGTAGAATTTTAATGGAAGGAGAGTCACCTACTGAGAACAAGGAAAGAAGAAAAGATCCGGAGGAATTGGAGATAGTGTGGTCTGAGAGGGGAGCTGTCTGTAAAGTGGAAGAGCTGGACTCCAAATTGCCTTTTTAAGCAAATGAAGAGGACATCTAAACTTAATTAATCCAAAACATCGCCACATTTCATACTCGATACTCAGAGAAGGGCAATGCCCAAGGACTGCAGAACTCATTCCTCAAAAGTATTTTGAGTTTTCATAATTGAGAATTCAAAAATATTACCTCCAAGTTATAGTTCATGACAAAATGGGAACAATCTTCCAGGAAATTGATGTCTCTGTGGTTGGCCCAGAAAAGACCTGGTTATGTGGAAACCTCGGGGGAATGAATGAGTCACTTTATGGGGTAGAATTTCCTGAACAGCTAAAGGTGAAACCCTTGCACAAAGGACACTTAAACTTTTAAATAGAAGTCTTTCTAAAACAGCCTCTCGGCCCCTGCATTCTAAACAGCACCAGGGACACCATTTCAGCAATCCTATGTAAAGGTGACACCTATGGAGTCAGGATCTTGCACTGAGAACTGTCTCTCTCTCAGCCCACCTGTGCCTCATTCCCACCAGCCCTCTCATCTCATCTCATCTCTGGTTACTAGTCCACCACCTCAGCTCTCAGTACTGACAGTTATTCAAAGCTCAATGCCACGCCCCAGGGACCAGCAGTTCCCTGTCCTTTATTTATTTATAATAAATTTTTAGTTGTTGATAGACCTTTATTTTATTTATTTATATGCGGTGCTAAGAATCGAACCCAGTGCCTCACACATGCTAGGCAAGCGCTCTACCACTGAGCCACAGCCCCAGTCCCTCCTGTCACTATTTATTAAAGCCATAGCACTGCAAACTACTGAAAACAGTCCCAGACCCAGGCTACAAATGATCACCTTTGACACAGGACGCTTTCATTTATCTGTTTTATGAAGTCCTTCCACCCTCTGAGGCAGCTCACATAAGTAATTGCCACTGTGTTTTTAGGCCAAAACTGAGTTTTACAGGTTGGGTGAGCTTCACAAGACTGCGACCAATAAAGAGCCTTCTAACGCTAGACCCACATGCCTACTCTGCTACTTCTTGAATCGCCTACTTCAGTTTAAGTCGTAATTACCTGACATCCACCAAGAGAATGGGCAGAATAAGTAAAAGTTGGTGACGTGGCTACAAAGGGTTTGACCACAGGACTAGACCTGTGCTATTGTTGTGTTGCAATACTGGGAAGGGACACCCCCCCAGCCCTGTGATTGCTAACAGCCCCTAATGGAAAGATAAGGAATGGGGACATTGTTTATTCCCCAGCAGAAGAGTTGGCTTCTGCTCTGTTTTCATCTCTCAGGACCCCAGGAATGTGTTTCTAATAATGTATCCATTTTAATCATATTTCAGGACAACAAACACTGCCTCTGTTCCAACCAGTTAATTATAACAGGATGTCAGCTGCTGGGCTCTGCAGAGAGCACACACCCCGCAATCAGGCTGACTGGCACCACTTTTCACCCATGACCACAGATCTCACGTGGCCACCCAGCACCACCTAGGAAATGCTGTGTCTCTTTGCCCCTCTCCAAGATGACCACCCCATGCCCTCTCCTCTGACTTGCAGCCTCCCTCCTCCTCTTTGCTTTCCATTTATAATCTTGCCCCTTATGTCACTAAGAAAATAGAAGCTAAGATCCAGAGCTACCTCCTTTTCCTTCCAGCAAGGTTTTCACCTCCCCACACCAACTGTGCTGGTTTGTCTGGGAATGAAGGAGTTCTCGGGTTGTGGGACTCCCCATCTTACCGTCAGACATTCACTGCTAACACTGGGCTCTCCCTGCTCCATCCCATGGAGGTCCACCCTCTGAGGTGCACAGGATCCCGTCCCTCCTCCTCAGTTCATGGGCTGCCGTCCTGAGCCTTCCTCTCTTCTGCATCCTCCCTCTCTCGGTCTTTCTGGACAGAATCGGTACCCCAGGCAGGTAGAAAAGATCTAACCTCCTCCATCTTAAAGAATAAAAAAATATATTCCCCTCGCTCCTACCTTTCTCTTCTCTTCCCAACCCATTTCTCAGCTTTTCATGGCAAAGCTCTTATCTGTCCAGAATTCTCTTCTGGTCTGTTATCCTTAGTCAAATCTTCCACTAAAGCTTCCATCTTTTTCAAGCTAATAAAACGCCAATGTCAAGACCACCCACACTGCCAAATCCCAGAGGAATTTCAAGTAACCATCACATCCAACCTGAGGTAAGGGATCCAGACCTTTAAACTTTCATATCTCAATGGTTAAATGAGAAAGAGGATAAAAATGAATAACTAGAAAAATAAGCAAGTGCAATTAGCTACAAGAGTTCCCCCCATCCCCGGAGTGCTTAACCACTGAGCCACATCTCCAGACCTCTTGTGTTTTTTTATTTTGAGACAATGTCTTGCTAAGTTGCTTAGGGCCTCTCTAAGTTGCTGAGGCTGGCTTGGAACTCATGATTCTCCTGCCTCAGACTCCTGAGCTGCTGGGATTACAGGCATGCACCACTCCATCCTACTAGAAGAGAACACTTTTTAATGTTCCCAACACAAAGAAATATAAATGTTTGAGCCAGGGAATATGCTAGTTACCCTTTCATCATTACATACTGTACACATGTATCAAAATATCCTGCTGTACCCCATGAATATGTATAATTTCTATGCACCAAAAAAAATTTGTGTGTGGTACTGGGGATTGAATCCAGAGGTGCTTTACCACTGACTTGCATCCCCAGACCTTTTTATTTTTTGAGACACGGTCTCACTAAGTTGCAGAGGGTGACTTAATCTTGCAATCCTCCTTCCTTAGTCTCTCAAATCACTGAGAGATTACAGGCATATGTCATCATACCCAGAAGGCTAAAAAAAAATTTTTTTTTGGCACCGGAGATCGAATTCAGGGGCACTCGACCACTGAGCCACATCCCCAGCCCTATTTTGTGTTTTATGTAGAGATAGGGTCTCACTGAGTTGCTTAGCACCTCGCAACAGCTGAGGCTGGCTTTGAACTCGCAATTCTCCTGTCCCAGCCTCCCAAAGTGCTAGGATTACAGGTGTGTGCCACCGCGCCTGGCTTAAAAATTTTTTAAATAATGGAAACTAAGTACCTATTTGAATGATAGGACAATGCCAAATTGCTATAAAATTTGCAGAACACTTACTCTGTTTTAATGAAGTATCCACTCATTAAAGTGGACAGACTTAATCCTGGATTTCCTTTTGACCACACATGCCATTCCTTTTCTATCCTCTCTGCCACATCCTTTCCCATTTTCTGGCTCCAAAGTGTCAGAGGGCCATATGGGCCAGTTCTTGGTCCTCAGCTCCCAACCTACTCCATGTTCTCCCTGGCTGACGCCAACCAGTCTCATGATTGTAAAAATCAACGTGCTGAGGACCCTTGCAATAGATAGAATCATGTCCCCCAAAGAGACACACTGAAGTACTAATCCATAGTGCTTATGCATGTGACCTCGTTTAAAATAGGATCTTTGCAGATGGGATCAAGATGTCATACAGGGGGCTGGGATTGTGGCTCACTGGTAGAGCGTTTGCCTCGCATGCGTGAGGCACTGGGTTCGATCCTTAGCACCACATAAAAATAAATAAAGATATTGTGTCCATCTACAATTAAAAAAATATTTTAAAAAAATGAAAAAATAAAGATGTCATACAGGGGGGCTGGGATGTGGCTCAGTGGTAGAGCGCTTGCCTAGCATGCATGAGGCACTGGATTCGCTTCTCAGCACCACATATAAATAAATGAATAAAATACAGGTCCATTGACAACTAAAAAATATTTTTAAAAAAAGATGTTCTATAGGATTAGAGTGGGTCAAATGCAATGACTTATCCTCAGAGAAGATAGACAATGATAGTCCTATGAAAGACAAGGCAGAAATTGGAATTAATACAGTTACAAGCCAAGGAATGTCAAGGACTGCCAGCAACCATCAGAAGCTAGGAAGAGACAAGGAAGAACTGATTCTTCTCAAGGCCCTACTAACACCTTGATTTTGGACTTACAGCCTCTGGATCTGTGGAAGAGTAAATTTCTGCTGTTTTAAGACAGCCAGTCAGTGATGATTTGTTACAGCAGTCCTAAGAAACTTACACAACCTCCAATTTCTGTCTCTAGCCTGGGCTGTCCCCCTGCACACCGGCTTGGACACATCCTGCTGTGCACCTGATGTCTCAGTCAGCTGCCTGTTAAGGATCTCAAACTTAACGTGTCCAAAATGAAATTGGATTTTTCTTACCAGAACCTCCTCTCCTCACTTCCCCCAGTTCAGTAAATGGCAAGACCACTCAGCCAGTTGTTCAGGATAAAAATCTGGAAGTCATCTTTGATTTTTCTCTCACCCTGTCTCCATGTATCCAGCCCATCAGCTCCTCTGTCACAATACTTCCTCCTCCTCCTATTTCCCCTCACTAGAATATTCCAGGAAGGAAAGAATTTGGTCTTGCTCATTGTCATCTGCAAAGCCTGGGACATGATTGGTATTTAATAAACACTTGTTAGATGGCTGAAGCAAAACCTTACTGACTCAAGCTGAGTGGATGGCGCACTCCTGCAATCCCAGCAACTCAAGAGGCTGAGGCAGGAGGATCCCAAGTTCAAGGCCAGCACTGGCAACTTACTGAGACCCTGTCTTTTAAATAAATAAATAAAGGTTGAGGGTGTAGTTCAGTGGTAGAGTGCCCATGAGTTCAATTCCCAGTACTGCAAAGAAGGGGGGAAAAAGCAATTCATTTGAACCCTCCCCTAACTGAGGATTTATGGTCACTTAAACACAGGTTACTAAGCAAATTAACAGTATAAGATAAGGAAGCATATTAACCATATAGGATAATAAGTTACTAACAAACATGCCTGTTAATTATGGATCATCTATATACTCGTTTGGATCCCCAAGTAGTTTTTTTAAAAGACTTTGTCTAGCTGGGCATGGTGGCACACACCTGTAATCTCAGCAGCTTGGGAGGCTGAGGCAGAAGAATTGCAAGTTCAAAGCCAGCCTCAGCAACTTATCAAGATCCTGTCTCAAAATAAAATACTTAAAATAAAGGGCTAGGGATGTGGCTCGGTGGTTAAGCACCCCTGGGTTCAATCCCTGGTCCTAAATAAATAAATAACTTGGTCTACTTCAAGGTTGTGCAAAGCCTAGATCATCCTCTGCAGACTATTCCACATTTAAAGCCTTACTTTGAAAGTAACATAGTTGGGGCTAGGATTGTAGCTCAGCGGTAGAGCGCTTGCCTCGCATGCGTGAGGCCCTGGGTTCGATCCTCGGCACCACATACAAAGCAATAAAAAAAAAATAAAGACATTGTAAAAACAAAAAAAGAAAGAAAGTAACATAGTTGCCCTGAAATAGATATTCTAGAATTCAAACTCTTGCAGTGGTCTCATCAGAAATCATGGGTAAGGCACAAGGTTTATTTCTCAGCACAGCATATAAATAAATAAATAAATAAATAAATAAATAAATAAAAGTCCATCAACAAAAGAGTTGCTGTGATAATTATAACACATGTAACAATTTTTTTTTAAAAAGTGTGTCCCATAAACATCTTAAATTCTTGGTGTTTCTATTCTCCACCAGATTCTCAAAATGCATCTCAAAACAGCCAAGCCTCTGACACCAAGGAAATCATGTTAGAAGCTGCGATCGGTTTGGAAAAGAGAGGTGGACACTCTCTCGGGCAGTTGCCAACATCCCCTGCTTCAATTTGAAAGCAACATCTTTTCTCGCTATACATTCAGTGGCTCAAGCTTGCCATTTGCCCAGTTTAGTTGACGCATAAGGTTCGCTTCTTTTGAAGATTAGTTCTGCTCACAAAGCATTTCCTGCAGCCTTATCTCACC
>PVHX01015874.1:0-45144 GCA_004024805.1 Geosciurus inauris
AAAAAAAAAAAAAAAAATGCTGACTTTGCTGGGCATTAGGTGTGCTTGTAGTTCCAGCTACTTGGGAGGCTGAGGCAGGAAAAGGATGGCTTGAGCCCAGGAGTTCAAGGGCAATATAGCACCACACCATCTTAAATAATAATAACAATAATAATTTTAAAAGATCAATTACCATTAAGTAAAAATACAGGTCTCTGCTTGGCCAGGGTCCTGAACACCACAGCTTCTCCTTTGCTGTTCCCCTGGTTGGGACAATTTTCTTTTTTCTTTTTGGTACCAGGGATTGAATTCAGGGGTACTGGACCACTGAGGACAATTTTCCTCTACCATGCTTGGCTATCTTTTAGTCCCATAAGCCTCAGCCTTCCCTAAATTCTTCAGCCTGAGTTAAGGGACATGCAGGGAATCCCCAAGGCTCCCTGCCTGCCCTCTGAGACAACACTGATCACTTGGCTCACTCAGGTGAGAGGGCTTGGGCCCCGGTCTGAACACATCAGCAGGTGAAAGCTCGCCAAGGACAGGAACCACTTGCATCATGGCTGAGCATCACAGGGCCAGGCATAGGGTGGGGCTCAGCACAGTTCAGCTAAATGAATGAATGACCCAAAGACTAGGAGGATTGTCATAGTCATCATAGTAGTGGTACAAATAATACCATTATAAAACTAATAATGAGATGGTGGGAGTGGGAATGACCTTAAAGCCCCAGGGCATCTTACATGATGAAGACCTGAGGCCCCATACTGCTCTGTTGTCAAGCAGTGGGGAGCTGAGGTTGGTGGTGCTGGGGTGAGGCTTGACTTTGGCTCTGCCACTTAGCTGCTATATGATCCCCAGCACATGGAACAGTGAATATGACCTCAGGGGTTGTCAGAGGGCATAGGAGTTCAGACTGTCCACAGCAGGAGGGGCTTGAGGCACTCAGCAGGAGGCTGGGGAGGACCTACCATGAAATGCTTCTCCTCGAACTTAGCAATCTTGAGTCTGCCTTGCTCCTGGTTTTCTTGGATGGCTTCGTGGATGCACTCATTGAAGGTGTCCAGCTCTGTTTTCCGCTTCTCCTGCTGTTTCAGGCCATACTCAAAAATGTTCAGGCAGATGATGACAAATTTGTCTTTATATGTGAGTGGCCGTTAAGGAAGCTCAAGACGGTCTTGGGAGCAGGCAACTGGTGGGTATGACAAAGGTATTGGCCCCTCCCAGCACAGAGCACAGACTGTGTACTCACTGTGCTCAGGACTCAAACCCAAGGCTGCATGTGACCCCTTTGACAGATATAGAAAATGAGGGCCCAGGGAGCCAGGATTGGAGGTCTGGTGCATAAGGTGGTAGTTGGGGGATCTCTACTGTCAACTGGAGGAATTCAGGAATGGGGCTAAAAGGGCCCAGAAGAGATTTTCTGGAGGACCTTGGGGGCCAGGAGGGGCCAGCCCTGGCTGGGAAATAAGCAGTGTGTGCCTTTGTCCCTGGTGTGTTATCCAGAAGAGCATTTTTGATAAGGACCTATCTAAGTGCCCCTGAGGGAAGATCATGAGGTCAAAGCAGATCATCCAGGTTCAGGGACCACACTGGCAAGTCACTTCATCTCTCTGGGCCACTCAGTCCTTATCAATAGCTGAGGGCACAGTAAGATCTGCTACATGGAGTCTTCCGGAAGAATCCTTGAGCTCAGGCAGTTGAAGCCCACAGGCCTTGGGTGATCCTGTGGGGATGGAAAGTGATGCTTGGGGAGATAAAAATGATTTGCCCAAAGTCACACAGCCACACATTGCTACAGCCAAAAGGCAAACCCAAGTTACCTGGGGTTGAGTGGGGCAGGGGTAGTCAGGCCAGGCAGGGGCCCCCTCTGTCTGGCTCTTCCCAGCCCCAACTCATTCTTTTCAGAATGTCTGGATCTGAATGAATTTATATCCAATATGAAAATGGTAAAGATTCAAAATAGAGCCACCTGTGCTAAACCCTGGCCAAACAGAGCCAAGGAAGGCCATAAGGGGAGGGCTCTCGTGCATGATTTCCTTTATAACAGGAACTATCGCAAGGACAAGTTTGCTGCAGAAGGACATCTAGTTACTTAACAAGAACATCTGCCTTCCAGGCTCAGTGGCACTTGCCTGTAATCCCAGCAACTAGGGAGGCTGAGGCAGGAGGATTATGAGTTTGAGGCCAGCCTCAGCAGCTTAGCAAAGCCCTAAGCAACTTAGCGAGAACATATCTCAAAAAAAAAAATGAACAAATAAAGGGGCTGGTAGAGCACTTGCCTAGCATGTATGAGGCACTGGGTTCGATTCTCAGCACCGCATATCAATAAATAAAATAAAGGTCCATTGACAACTAAAAAATATTTTAAAAAAATAAAATAAAAAATAAAAAAGGGCAGGGTGTGACTCAGTGGTTAAGTATCCCTGGGTTCAATCTCCAGTACCACCCCCCGCCCCTGGCCAAAAAAAAGACTTGACTGCCATGCTGGCCAGATCCAGCAACACAGACTGCTATGCTGGCACCAGTGAATGTTTACAGCTTAGTAGCTTTTCTCTTTCCCAGTACAACTTTAGCTTTTCCTCTGTTCTCCAGATGTACCCCAGGCCATTCTGGTTTACACATGTTCCAAACTACAGTTTGAAAACTGTTATTCCCAAATAACAGTTATTTTATTAGAGATTCATCTCTTTATTTTCCTGGATGTTGATAATAGTGATGATGGTTCCACAGACCTATCTGGGACTGTCTCATCTCTAAAATCTAAGAAAATCTCAGTCTACCCTGAGTTCCTCAGTTTAGGGAATAAGCCCACAGATTAATCATCATGGTCATGTAGTGACCATATCCTTTGGACTCTGGTTGACCAGGGGAAGAATGCAGGTTCTCAGGCCCCACAGACAACAGTTCAAGTCATGGCTTCTAATGGAGTGACTTTGGGACAAGCCACTTCACCTCTCCAAGTTTAGCTTCCCTGACTGTAAAATGGGGTTAACAATGGCAGCCATGTAGTGGGTTGCTTGAAGAAATTCAAAATATATCTAGGTGCATAGCAGCACGACTAGACTGGATTTCCCTCATGCAGTTCAGCTAACCTGGCTCCACTGCCTCTTGGGTACACGTGTCCAAGGTCCCACGAGGAAACTGAGGCCCCAAATAGAAGAAACTTGCCCCAAACAGGCTGGTGACACATGGACTGGGATCATATCAAAGGAAGCAGCTGGGAACTGGGAAGGATATGCCCCTAGGAGCTCTCCCACACCAGGCAGGTAGGACAGCTTGTTGCCCTCCACATCCTCTGCGTACAAGCTGTCGAAGAGGTAGGCGTCGTCCAGGTACTCAATGAATGCCATCTGTGGACAGAAACACCTGGGCATGGTGACCCCAAGTGAGGCCTCGGGCTCCTCTCACAGGCCCTGGTAAGGGTCCACTGGGCAGGGGCCTATGCTAGGCATTGGGACTGGCAAACATCATGGAGGTGGGGTTGCTGCCTTTGGGATGCATATTCCTCCGCCAAAGGCCCAGGGAAGGATCATGTGGAGAGGTAGAGGAAACACCAGGGGGTGGGCAGACCAAGTTGCAGAGGGGACATTAAGCCCTGTAGATGAAGCATTATTTACATGTTTTTGGAGGCTGAGGATCCCTGGAAATCTCTGTTTGGTGTGATTGGTAGGATCTCAAGGCATCTCTGAGCTAGGCCAAGGGTGAGTCACCCTCTCCAGGGGTACCTTGTGTTCCTCCAGCTTCATCCGCTGGGCCTGCTCTTCCTCCTGCCGGATCTGCATCTGGTTTTCCCGGTGCTTCAGCTCATCAATGCTGTACTGGTGCTTCATCTCTGCTACTTCTTTCTGACAGGGAATGAGAAGTGGCATTGTTACCAGAAATTTCATCTGAGCCACAATGACCTCTGCCATCCTGTGGCCTCCCAAGGATGAGATCCATGGGATCTTCATCCATGGGATCCATGGGTCCCCTTCATGAAGGTAGGAAAGCTGTGAGAACTTCTGAATGAGAATTATTTGTTGAATCCTTATGACCCTTTCCAGGTATCCTGAGTGTAAGGGGAGTCAGGGAACTGAGAATTCACGGAGCTGGGAGGCACTCTAGAGCCTTGTGCTCCGCCCCTGGTCAGCCTGATCTGCTCCTAGCATGCTCCAGGGAACACCAGAGGCTGTCCCTCTGAGTCCTACAGAACCAAGAGGTCTAGAGCTTGGGGTGGGCTGTAGCTGGCCCCAGATCTGACAGAATCATGAACAAAAGAGTTTCAAATGCTCCTGCTTTGTGAAACTCTGCTTTTATGAACTTTTGCTTACTATTTATCTTGGTGGTTCTAATAGGTCTCTGGACTGTGGAACCAGCCTTGGTTTGCTTAAGGTGCAATGGGGACAACCAGGCTATGTGGCCTGCCTGCCCTAGATGGAAACTTTCAAAGACTCAGGAAAAACACCTGGGAAGGAGCTTTGACCTGTACAGTGTTAGTCTGCCCTGTTTTTGTATAATAAGCAAAACATACTCAAACGGGTCTTGGGCCTATTCCAAGCTTTTGAGCCCATGCTGCATTTCAAATCATGTCTAACAGAAACATAAGACTTAAGAGTCTCAGAATTCGGGCTGGGGCTGTGGCTCCGTGGTTGAGCGCTTGCCTAGCATGCATGAGGCACTGGGTTCGATCCTCAGCACCACATATAAATAACAAATGAATAAAATAAAGATCCATCAACAACTAAAAAATTTAAAAAAAAAAAAAAGAGTCTCAGAATTCAAAATCTTAAATCTTGTACTGTTATAGGACCAAAAAAAGCCCATGGTTTGGTGATGTATCACAGTGGTAGAGTGCTCGCCTGATGTATGAGAGGCCCTGGGTTCCATCCCCAGTAACATACACACACACACACAATGGAGACAGAGCCAACCCATGGTCAGGGGAGGGACAGCTTTCTGATCCCATGTCATCTCTGTGAGCCTCCAAAGAAAGTTCTAGTAAGTGAAGAACATTTCTCTTGAAAGGCAGCTTATACCTTGGGGACTGGGCTTTGCTCAATGGCCAGCTTGCAGAGGGTCAGGGTTGAGAAGGGGCCAGCCCTCCTCCCTGCTTTGAATGGCCTTTTCTGGGTGTCCCCAGAATCACCTCCGTGCCCCCAAATATAGGTTCCTTTCGGCCAGAAAATGCATCAGCTTTTGGTGAGAAGGAGCAGGCAGGTCAACAACCTTTGATCTCCCAGGCACCCAACATGCAGGGACTTCCTAGTTCTGCCACCAACAAATCAGGCCAGATTCTTTTTGTCTTCTTTCCCCAAGGGGAAAATATACATAAACAGACCACACTTCACAGAGTGAAAGGAGACCCACTCATGGCAGGGGGTGAATAGTGGCTATAGTAGAGGAGAGACCTTCCCTGACAGGGCTAGCCCAGCATTGGGGGTGGGGGTGGAGGCCAGGTTCTGCTGCCTGATAACCTGGGGCCAACTCCTAGCTTGACCACCACTAGCCATGAGACCCCAGGCAGGTCACCTCATGTGTGTGTCAGCAGCTGATGAAAGCTGGGGATGAGAGCAGACCCACCTCACAGTTTTTATGAAAACAACAGGAAAAAATGCCAAGTGCTTGGCATACAAATGCTAAACAACAGTCAGCTATTAGCATTGCTCTTGGGGTCCACACAGACTTGAGGTGATCTGGCAAATATAATTGCCAAGCCAGGCGTGGTGGCACACACCTGTAATCCTAGAGAATCGGGAGGCTGAGACAGGAGGATTTCGAGTTCAAAGCCAGCCTCAGCAACAGCGAGGAGCTAAGCAAATCAGTGAGACCCTGTCTCTAAATAAAATACAAAATAGGGCTGGGGATATGACTCAGTGATTGAGTGCCCCTGAGTTCAATCCCCAGTACCCCAAAATATACATATATATATATCCAACCCTCCTTTATCCTCTTCAACTTTTTCATCTGGAAAAACAGACAAGAGCTGTCAGGTGGCCTTGGGAGAGGGCTCAGTTGCCAGGACACATGGGAAACAGTACCTAGGAGGGTGTTGCTGGAATTGCTCTGATGGAAGAGGGAACTGCCTCTTCTCTTTTCCTAGGTGTGGACAGGGGAAGACACCCTTCACTGCCCTGTGAAACTTGGGCTCCTAAAGACTGTCTCACAGAGACAGAAAGGGAGATACTTGCCGCGTGGTCATCAATGCGCCGGAAGTCCAGGTACACAAGATCAGGAAGATAGGCATAGATGAACATTTTGTAATCCTCTGCCTCAGCGATGGGGTTCCCAGACAGGCTGAGCGTCCGTAGGCACTTGAACTTTCGCAGGTAAATGACCTGGGAAGAAGAAGGGAAAAAAGACATCCGCCCCCCTTTTTGGCTGCCATAGAGCTGAAAGCATATCTGGTAGCATCTCTCCTTGGTACCCTTTCAGAGTCTGCAGCCTGGCAGAGTATGTCCTGCATGGACAGGCAAGAAAGGGCTGGGGCTTCCAATTTAGATCTTCAGAGGCATAGGCTTTCCAAAGTACCAGTCAACTTGGGGCTCTAATCTTAGCTCTTGGACATACGACAAGTTACCTAACATCTGTGAGCCTCAATTTCCTCGTCTACAAAAATGGACATAAAGATATTATGTGTGGGGCTGGGGTTATGGCACAGTGGTAGCGTGCTCGCCTAGCATGCTTGAGGCACTGGGTTCGATTCTCAGCACCACATAAAAATAAAGATATTCTGTCCACTTACAACTAAAAATAAATATTAAAAAAAATGGCATCTTCACACAAAAAAAGATATTATGTGTGTTATAGGATTGTAAAGAACAAATAAAATAAACTGTGAATAACATTCATAAGAGTGCTTGAGGGGCTGGGTTTGTGGCTCAGTGGTAGAGCGCTTGCCTCGCATGCGTGAGACACTGGGTTTGATCCTTACCACCACATAAAAATAAATAAAATAAAGATATTGTGTCCATCTACAACTAAAAAAAATTTTTTAAAAAAAGAGTGCCTGACACCTACTCAATAAAGGGCAGTTATAGCTGGGTATAATGGTGCACATCTGTAATCCCATTAGCTTGAGAGGCTGAGGCAGGAGGATCACAAGTTGAAAGCCAGCCTCAGCAATTTAGCAAGACACTATCTCAAAATAAAATATTTTTAAAAAAGGGGTGGAGATGTGCTCAGTGGTTAAGTATCCCTGGGTTGAATCCTCAGTACAAAAAAAAAGGTAGTTATAGTAAATATTATTAGTGGTCACTCGGAATAGGTGTGCCTTTTTAGATTGCTAAATCTTATGAAAGGTCCAAATTTCTTAAATGGAACCTAAATTCATGGTTAGCCTTGCAATCACTGGATACAATGTGTGGACCATTCCCCTTCATTTCCTATACCCTATTTTTAGTTAAAGGAGGGAAAAGTCAACCACATAGCTAATACTTCATGAAATAGCATCATTTTAAAAAATATTTTTTAGTTGTAGTTGTCGATGGACTTTTATTTATTTATTTATTTTTATGTAGTGCTGAGAATCAAACCTAGTGCCTCACAAATGCTAGGCAAACACTCTACCACTGAGCTACAGCCCCAGCCCTGATAGCATCATTTGAATACCTATACAAACACCACTTTTGTGCTATACAAAAGATAGAAAAAGGGGCTGGGGTTGTGGCTCAGTGGTAGAGCGCTTGTCTAGCATGTGTGAGGCACTGGGTTCAAGTCTCAGCATCACATACAAATGAATGAATAAAATAAAGGTCCAGGGCTGGGATTGTAGCTCAGCGGTAGAGTGCTTGCCTCACATGCGTGAGGCCCTGGGTTCGATCCTCAGCACCACATACAAAGCAATAAAATAAAGACATTGTGTTCATCAACAACTAAAAAATATTTAAAAAAAAATAAATAAAAAAATAAAGGTCCATCAACAACTAAAAAAATGTATACAAAAAAAGATAGAAAAGAAACCTACTGTGTTTCTCTGAATGAATTTCTTTCAGTCATTTATTTGTTCTTTTTTTCAGTAAACAAAATTAAGTACTTACAGGCTTCTGGCAGGTACCATAGTAGCCTTGGAGAATAGAGCTAGGAACAAGGCTCATGGGTCCTTGCCCTAACAGCAATTACAATTTATGTGTGGGTGAAAATATTTTTTAAAAAATACAATCATTATGGTTTGGGGCAAATGCTGTAAGGACTGTAAAAATGGCACAGTGAGAGAAAAAAACAGGGAGGCCTTTTTCAGAGGTCTCTCTGGGGAGATGACATTGAAGCTGAAACCATGGAAAGCACCTTCCCAGAAGCCAAAACAGTATAAGCAAAGGCCCTGAGGCAGCAGAGAACTTGGCACGTACCAGGAACTAAGCAAAGGCCAGGGTGGCTACAGAATGTTCGGAAGGGGCTAGAAGAAAGGGTGTGAGATAAGATTGGCAACAAGGTCAGAGGTTGGTTCATGTAAGACTATATAAGCTGTGAGCAATGAGATTTTGTTGAAGACAATGGAAGTCATTGATGTTTTAAGGATGTATATGGGAAGACAGGATCTAGCTTAATGTATGTTTGTTTGTTTTTCAGTACTAGGGCTGGAACCCAGGGCCTTGCACATGGTAGGCAAGTGCTCTACTACCAAACTACAACTCCAGCCCCCTTTTTATTTCATTTTGAGACAGGATCTCACTAAGGCCCAGGCTGGCCTCAAACTTGGAATCTTCCCACTTCAGTTTCCTGAATAGCTGGGATTATAGGTGTGTACACTAGGTTCTAGCTTTTTTAATTTTTAAGAGATATCCCAAATGAGTTTCCATTTTTCATATTTTAGATTAGCAAAGAGAAAAGTGTGATAACAAAATGTGTTGTAGAAGGTGAGAGGGAATAGGCCGGCTACACCATCATGGCTGGCGGTCTGTAAATTATTCCACTTCTTTTTCTTTCTTTCTTTCTTTTTTAGTACTGAAGATTGAACTCAGGGGCACTTGACCACTGAGCCACATCCCCAGCCCTATTTTGTGTTTTATGTAGAGACAGAGTCTCACTGAGTTGCTTAGTGCCTCGCCGTTGCTGAGGATGGCTTTGAACTCGCGATTCTCCTGTCTCAACCTCCCTAAGTGCTGGGATTACAGGCTTGCGCCACCACGTCCAGCTATAATTCCACTTCTATAGCGGGTAATTTAGCAAAGATCTGGGTTCGATCCTCAGCACCACATACAAAGCAGTAAAATAAAGACATTGTGTCCATCTACAACTAAAAAAAAAAAAAATATTAAAAAAAAAATGTAAAATGCATGGTCCCTCTGACCTAGCAATTCCTCTCTAGGAGTTTATCTTACAGACTGACTGATCTATGCGTAAAGCAATCCTGCTCAAGGACATTCCTGACCTAAGGACTTCTAGTACAGTCACATGTATTGGCACTAGGTTGAAAACAACCTTGATATTCACATCTAGGAGACTGGAAAAATACATCACATCATGTCTGAGCAGTGTAATGATACCGCAGAAAGGGAGAAATGATAACTCAGGAGAAGGGGGGCAATTGAAGCTAGGTATATGAAGGGTAGCTGGGCGGATGTGACAATCATGCACAATGCTTAGACACAAGATATCTGGAGAGACATACATGTAACTTAGAAATAGTTGTGACCCCAGGAAGAGGAAGCAAGGACCATAGCCAGTAGTGAGGGGCTCTTCCTTGTATACCCTGAGTTCTGCTTAAATGTCTGGTTTTTTTTTAAGTTATAGATGGACATAATGCCTTTATTTTGTTTATTTATTTTTGAGGATTGAATCCAGTACCTCACACATGGTAGGCAAGTGCTCCACTACTGAGCTACAGCCCCAGCCCCAAATGTCTGTGTTTTTTTTTGTTTTTTTTTGTTTTTTTTAGTTGTTGATGGACACAATGTCTTTATTTTATTGCTTTGTATGTGGTGCTGAGGATCGAACCCAGGGCCTCACGCATGCGAGGCAAGCGCTCTACCGCTGAGCTACAATCCCAGCCCCAAATGTCTGTGTTTTTAATGCAGTAAGCAGGTACTAAAATAAGCTTAGTAAATAAATAAATGAAAAAAGAGCATGTAATTAAGTGTCAGATAGAACATATAAGGGCTAAAGAGAAAGATGCTCAGGGTTAGAAGCTAATACCTAAGAACTGTCAGTCAGGAC
The DNA here is from genome assembly GCA_004024805.1 of Geosciurus inauris. Taxonomy (NCBI): domain Eukaryota; kingdom Metazoa; phylum Chordata; class Mammalia; order Rodentia; family Sciuridae; genus Geosciurus; species Geosciurus inauris. Next base: position 10,111 of record PVHX01015874.1, read on the forward strand.
TTTCTGGGTCAAGTAAAAAACAGGGCTGGTACCTGATTAAGTAGAGAGGATCCAGGGTCCCTAAAGACCCAAAATGCAGCCAGACCTTAGGAACATCTGGTCCACATACCTCAGCACTCCCTGGCAGCTTTTCCCCATGGACCTTTTGTCTTCCTCTTTCTCTCTGGGGACCAGCTATTCCTGCCTCTTGAATATTCACAAAAAGCTCTAGTACCTGGCACTCCACTGAGAGAGGGTGATGCAATTTCTTTCTGATCAGGCCCTGCAGGGGCAGGACAGGAGAACAGCCAAGGTCAAGGAAGGGAGTAGGGCATCCACAGAAGGGCTAGGACATGTCCACCTTCATTCCCTCTGCACCTTTTAACACTCGTGCCTGGTTCTTTGGAGGGATAGGGTCTCAGGCTCTCTCTCTCTCTCTTTTTTTTTTTTAATATTTTTAGTTGTAGGTGGACACAGTATCTTTACTGATTTATTTTTATGTGGTGCTGAGGATCGAACCCAGTGCCTCATGCATGCGAGGCAAGCGCTCTACCACTGAGCCACAATCCCAGCCCCTCTCAGGCTCTCTTATGGTTTAGATGTGAGGTGTCCCTCAAGAGCTCATGTGTGAGACCATGCAAGAAAGCTTAGAGGTGAAACGCATAGGTTATGAGAGTCTTAACCCAATTGGTGTGTTCATGCACTGATAGGGATTAACTACATGGTAACTGTAGGCAGGCAGTATTTGGTTACATGAGGTGGGTTCTTGAGGGCTTGCCTTGGGGTATGTATTTTATTTTTGTTGAGCAGAGCGCTCTCTCTGCTACCTGGGTGCCATGTTCCCAGCCCTTTTCCTCTGCTACACACTTCTGCCATGTTTTACTTCCTACCCTAAGGAATGGAGCTGGCCATTTATAGCTGAGACCTCTGAAACCATGAATCCCAAATAAAATTTTCCTCCTTAAAATTGTTCTTGTCGGGTCTCTTGGTCACAGCAGCAAAAAAGCTGATGAAAACAAACTCCATTAAAGTCTGCAATGTCCAAGGGCCAACACATTAGAAGGGATTCATTCACATGGAACCCTGGGCTGTAGGATGTACCAAGATAGAAACATCTGTTAAATGTTCAGAGTTTCAAGCAGGCAGAGAATGCAGCCTAGTAGTAGAGCACTTGCACAGCACATATGAACCTGTGGGTTTGATCCCAAGCACCAGAAAAAAAGGTCTGGGGCTGTTTGCAGGGGTTAATCAGCAACCTGAAAATTCCTGAATAATGATCATTTTTTATATATCTACTATGTCCCAGGTCCTGCATTGGGCATATAATACTCTCTAATTGGTTCCATACTCATACCAATCCTATGGGATAAGAACTACTATTAATTCCATTTTACATATATGCAAATGGACACAAAGGACTCTAAGTCACCAGTCCAAGGTCAGATAGCTGGTAGGTGCCAGCACTGAGATTTGAACACAGGCTAACTAAATCTCGGTCTCAGCTCTATTCACCCTCACCCTCCATGCCTCATTCTGCCACCCCATTGGCCAGCATTTGAGTTTCTTGCACCTACAGAGCAGAAGACAGGCTGGATAGTCAGGACCCAAACCTTGAGAAGGGTACTGGTTGGATTTAGATCCTCCTGTCTGCTATGCAGGGCAAACTTTTGATACTCTAGGGTTTGCTCAGAAGACTTAAACACAGGTGCTTGACCCATATCAGGCCGTTCACCTCGGCCACCCAATCTGGCCATGCCCTAGGTGTGATACTGTGTGAGGTGTAGGACCTAAGACAGCCCAATTGTACTGAAAGAACACCATTGGGGGTAGATTTCTCAACCTCTCTGTCCCCGTTGGGTATAAATAAGGAAGCCTATGACCTTGACTGCAACCCTGACAAATAGCCTTGGGGAGATGCTGAGGACAGCAGAGCCCAGAGGCAGAAGGAACCTGCATCCTTGAAACCCCTTTGATAAACTGCCCCTTTGCAGTGCCAACAATCATGCCACCAAATTCCCTTGTTTGTGATGGGTGCTTGGCTGACCTCTGACTTCAGCTGCAGCTGTTTGACAGAGCCCCATCTCACCATTTGCTTTCTGTGTCAGAGAGGTCTTCGAAGTCCCACAAGCCCCTCCCCCACTCCATCTCAGAAGCTAGGCTGGGAGGAAGCTCATCCATGCAGGCAAGCCTTGCTGTTGAGGGATACACTGAAGATCAGTGCCTAAGGCTTCAGCTCTTAGGTAGTCACTTCTGGGAAGCACCCTGGCTATTTCTAAGACCCAGCAGAATCAAGCCCGCATCACCTGCTGCAGCAACCTCGGTGATACCCCACATTTACTCCAGCTTCCTACAATCACTTCATTCACTCTAGCTTCCCAAAGTCACTTCACAAACAATCTGTACCTGAGTCTCTGCCTTGATTTCACTTCTAGCCTGTTTGAGACAAACTTTTACGTTACCTGCAGGCCAAAAGTCCTTTCTGGTGGCACCATCTTGCACTAACCCATTCTCATCATCTCCTTCAAGTCCATTTCATGATGGCAGGTTTCCTTCCTAAACATAGACCTGATCTGAACATACCATAGCAAAAAGCCCTGCGCTGCTCCCAATGCTTATCTTGATATTCCTGTCTGTAGTGAGGCCCCAGCTCCCAGGCTAAACCCCAGCCTGCACATAGCCTTGACTTTGAGGAACCCTGTGCTCCTCAGGCAGGTAGCCTTTCCTGGGCTCCATGCAGGCAGGTAGGCTTTCCTGTTGCACCTCCATGCCTTTGCTCATGGTATCCCCTCTTCTGGGATGCTTTTCCCTTCACTGGATGGAAAATTCTCATCATCTTTTAGTGAATCTGAATCCAGTTACCTCTTGTCCCTTGATGCTTTCCCAGGAAGGATGTCAGTGATGACAGTCTATTCATTAAAAACCTGCTCTAACCTAACCTTGGACCAAGTGCTTCATGTTTATTCTTATTTTTTTTTTTATGGATACGATATCTTTATTTTATTTATTTATTTTTTTATGTGGTGCTGAGGATCAAACCCAGTGACTCACGCATGCAAGGCAAGCGCTCTACCACTGAGCCACAGCCCCAGCTCAGCTTCATGTTTGTTCTTATTTGATTCTCATGAAAGCCTGGGAAGGTGGGCTATGATCACTCTCTCCACTTGACAGACAAGGAAAAAGGCAATGGGAAGCTTGTGCTTCACTGGGTTGAGATCTTCCTGTCTGGCAAGTGCCATGAACTGCCAAGACTGTGTCACCTTCTGGTTTGGTCTTGCTGAATGCTCTTAAATATGGGTCACAACTTGGGCACTTGATCTATCCCAGGCCATGCATCTAAGCCATGCAAGTGTGGAGCTGAGATGTGAACCCAGGCCATCAGACTGACCTAAGAAGAAAAAAGAGTCTTGGAAAGATTCTGGACAGCTCCCAGGATTGGTGGCCAGGCTGGAGAAGCAGATCAGGTACTGTCTTTTAAGGTCACTACTGGTTACCTCTGACATAGGACCCTTGTGGCTACTGCTAGGGTCTCATCCCCAGCCCACTGCTGTAAGCCCATTGTGGGGTATACTCAGGGCAGCCCACATTCCCCTCAGATGACCAATGTCCACAGTTATACAGACATATTCCCGGCACCCTGGCTTACCCTCCCATTTCCCTCAGTTCTTATTTCATTGCTTCTAGCTTATTGTCACCTGTGTCTTGATTATGTGGGTGTGTGGGCTAGTCATCCTAAGGGGACCACATCTTGTATATCTCTGTACCCACTAAGCACAGGACAGCTGGCCCATATCCAATAGGTCCTCGGAAAATGTTTAAGTTAATATGAGACTCAGAAAGTGACTTCCCTGAAGCAGAGGTTGCAAACTGGTACCCAGAGATGGGTTCTGTTAGATTAAATGTGGTATTTAAACATTATCACATCCCTCATGGGATAACCTGGATGTCTGGCCTTTCCAGGCAAAGGGGGAAATCTGGAACTCTCAGCTTGCACTTCCTCTTGCCATGACCCCTAACACCATTCCCAGCCTGAGTCCTGCAGGTGCAAGTGAGCAAGAGTCCCTATTTCTGGCCACTCACATTCATCATGTTGTCAATCTGGTTGTTGCCCAGACATAGCACCTGCAGCTTGACCAGAGCATCCAGGGAGTCAATCTTGGAGATCCGGTTGTTGAATAAGCTTAGGTCCTCCAGATTCACCAGTGTGTCCAGCCCCTCAATGGCCTCAATGTTGTTGAAGGACAGATCTGGGAAGGGAAGAGGGTTCTGAGTGTGTGATGCCTGAGTTAGGGAGGAAACGTCCTGAAATAAAACTACAAGGGCTACCGAGTGCCAGGAATTAACTCACCGTCTAACGGCTTATGGTTCTAGAAGCCTCGTATGGATTCTTCCCTGCAACTGCATGTGTTTACCACCCTCCCCAGTTCTGCTGATCATCCTCTTGGGGATAAATCTCTGCTCTGACATAGTTCTGGGATGAAAATGCTACCTATCAGGTCTGAAGAGTGATACCTTGGGGTCAAGGGTGCACAGTTGTGGGGTGACCCTTCCCTGACACCTGTGGCCATTTTAGCAAGTCTACCTCCTGTCTGCTTAGTGTTTATCAAGTGTACATCCTCTGACAACAGGCCTGAGAGGCAGCTTGAGATTTCTGGGGCAAGAGACCTAGACCTGAGAGTCAGAAGACCTGGCTGTGAGCTGCTTCTACTGCCTGGAGCATGAATCAATCAAACCAGACTCTCTGAGCTTCAATGTCTGCATCTGTGAAATGGCAGCATAATCTTTGCCTGTGGAATTGCTGTGGCTCCAATGGTCAGCATAAATAGAGCTGAGAGTGTTTTACAAATTGAGATGCGCAGATCCCCAGGTTGCCCTTGTTCTTGGGAAGCAGCCCAACAGGATGGAGGGAACGTGGATTTGGGGGCCACTTAGGAATGGGCCTAAGTCCCTGCTCTTCTACTTCTTGGTTGTGTAGCTTTGGGCAAGTGCCTTGACTTTCTGAGCCTTGGCTCCTCTTCTGTAGATTATAATAGACACCCATCTCCTAGGATTGTTGTTGGGTGTCCACCTGCATCATACCAGATGTGAGAAGGCTCCTAAGAAGCTGGCAGTTGGACACAGTTCATCAAAACCCCCTGTGGCCTTGGCAGTGAGGGCCAGAGCTCTAGGATCAGACAGAGCTGAGTTGGGAGGCTGATGTCCCTGTTTCTTCACTGTGACCTCAATTTCTCATTTCTGTGATGGGAACACTGTGGAGTGAACAGCCTCATAAGGAAACTGAACAAGCCCACACTTAGCATGCAGTTGAGAGCTCAATGCATGCCCACTTTTGCCACTATCACTTGATCATTTGGCCCCTCTAGGAAAGTCATCTGCCCACCTGTCTTTAGAGTAAGTGGGAGTCCATTGCTGTCCCTTGTGTCCCACCCAGACTGAAGTTAGGCAGGTGGGTGCAGAATGTTTTGTCCTGATGTGTCCAAGCACATCTTTGTCATACTTTGCCCAGCATAAGCCCAAGGCTTTTAAAAAATAGCTGCTTTCTGCTGTGCACAAGCTAATGATGGGTTAGCAGCTGAGTGTCACCATAGTTGTCTCCTAGGGAGGTGATAACCTTGGCAAGGTGTCACCGTTGATTAGGGAAGACACACACAGGCAAGGGCCTTACCCAGCCAAACTAGGTGTATGAGGTTCTCCAGACCCTCAATCCTCTCAATGATATTGTTGTCCAGCTGCAGCTTTCTCAAGTTCTCAAACTGCCAGAGGTTGTCTATACGGAGGATATCTGAAATGATGGAGGACAATGCACCCTTGGGTTAGAGTTTGGTACCAGCACATTGGGGTAATGAGACAAATCTCTTGCCCTGCTCTGGAGTATATAGGTATCCTGGAGATGTGGGCCGAGCATCAAGATGTGGGCTGATAAGTCTCCCTATCAGCCTATCAGTGCTCAGTGTTGGTGAGGATTAGGACTGTCACTCAGGGTCACAGGAGGACCTAAGATGTCCACTGGGGACGAGGTTAAGTAGGGGTCAATGTGGGGGTCGCTTAGATCTCTCCAGGGCAGGAGACTCACTCACACTGCCTCTGGGTCAGGCTGAGGGCTCCCCAAGAGGCTGTTCCACCTCAGAACTCAGGCCAAATCAGGAGTGCAAGTGGGTTTTCCACAGTATGACAAATAGAATCAAAGCATGGGTCTCTGCTGGTAAGAGGATTAATCAGTCAGTTCAGACTTTTGGGGGGTCATTTGGCAACAATTACTAAAATATTTAATGTCTGTGCCCCTTTGCCCTTCAATTTTCCTGGAATCTGACTCCAAAGACATACCAGAGAAATGTGTGTGGGCACAAAAGGGGCAGAAAAATAGGGAGAACCTCCAAATGTCCATGTGTAGAGGATGGGATAAATTGCCCCTACAACAGAGTGGCAGATTCCAGATATTACAGAAGTGCTAGGACCCCACAGTCCATGAAGACCACTCACCCCAGCTCTGCAGCCCACTTATTCCTTTTATCTTTCAACCAGAGTTTGGTTTCTGTCACTGACAGCCAGAAGAGTTCTGAGAAGCATGTAAGTATAAACAAATCGATACTGTATATGTAAAATTCTAGAGACTAATCTTGTTCCCCTCCTGCTTTCCTTAGAAGCTACATATAGCTCTGTTTATACATCCCTTTTTTCTATATTTGCCTTTGCAGTGCTTTCCAATTATAGGGTTATAATATGCTCATTTAGAGAAGTAAAATAATATAGACATGAAAGTTGTTTTTTTTTTTAAAGTAACTAGGGATACTTTAACAGGGCTGGGAATAATACATGCAGGGAATTCCCAGAATAGTAGAAGCCCTGGGTTTGCTCCTCAGTATCACAAAAAATAAAAATTACATAATTAAAAAATATCAATCATCACACATTTGGGTGGCAGTTTCAGTATTTGTTTATAGAGGCAGGGCCTACTGGTGAAGTTGTGAATTCAGTGGGAGGTATACCTCCTAACCTCCCTGGGCCAGGTCTTGGAGGGGTGGCCAATATCCTCTGACCCAGGGCTGTGAGGGCCCACCTGTCCTCTGGGGCTGCACTGCTCCTTCAGCTCTTCCCATGGGTTCCAGGGTTGGGCAACACTGGAACCTGTCCTTCAGCTGCCTGTTTGTGGCCAGATTTCCCAGACTGACATTAATCTCCATCCCCACCCTCCAGTACTTTTGGGGTGGGGCCTAGTTCTGCTCCAGGCTGCCAGCTGTCTCCCATCCTGGTCAGGATTTCCCGCACACCTGCTCTGGCCCTGATTTTTGACTCACAGCTGCCCAGCCCCACTTTGCCCTTGGCCATGGTGGCTTCCTGAAGAGCCACTTCTTCTGGGTGGCTCCTGCATATCTGGGTGCCCTGCCAAATGGACCTGCGCACTGACATTTGCCTGAGTATCCATGGTTCATGTAGAAAAGCCAAAACAGCACAGTGAAACAGGCTGTGTTCGGCAGTTGGCTCCAAATTAATTTCTGGCATGGTGGGGTTGCTGAAAAAGCCAGTTTAATCTTTAACATAGACAGTGGATCCATCGTCAACATTCCCTGGACCACAGCAGCAGTCATCTAACTAGATTGCTGCTTTTGGCCCTTAACCAGTGGGATCCTGTCCTGCTTCGGATTAGGACTCTCCCAGGCTCCCACTTCACTCACTGTGAAAGCTAAACAACTTCCAACAGCAGCCGACTCCAAGACCTCTCTGATCTGTCTCCACATGGGTTTCCTTAGCAGGCCTGCTCAGGCTTGCTCCTGCTACTGGGCAATTGCACTAGCTGCTCTCTCTGCCTCACACACTTTCCCCAGTGGATCTCCCTGCAGCTCCCTCCCTCATCTCCTTCAAGTCTGTGCTCAATTGTTACTTTGGCAAGGCCTCTGGTCACCCTAAAAATTATTGCACCCCATCCTAATTTCCCTTGTTTCCTTTCTCACTTTCTTTTTCCCCATAGCAAACATTGCCTTTAACACATATTTTCCTTGTTTTATTTATTTGTTTCCCCCACTTGAATGTCAGCTTCATGAACATAAAGTTCTTTGTCCTTTAGTCACACAGCTGGAACCAAGTACCTAGAACAGTACCTGGAATATAATAGGAACTTTCTCAATATTGGCTGAATGAAACTTACGTGGAAAAGCAGGAAGCAAAAGCAAGGCAGTCAAGTGCTAAGGCCCAATCCTGCTGCCGTCCTTCTACATCTTTCCCTCCTCTCAGAGCTGAGAGGCTACAGTTCAAGGCCTTCCCAGCTCTGGGGAGTCATCCTTGGAGGTCACACCCTGGGAGGCTTGTGTGATTTGTGAATCTGGCCCTGGCAGGGCCTGTCTTGCCCACTGCTATGTCTCCAGGGTTTGGTGCAGGGCCCTGCTGAGGCAGTGTCTCAATAACTTCGTGTTGACTGGTTGCCTGGCCAGCCCTATGGCAGAGAAAGAATGTTGAGTCCTGACCGATCACTCTGCTGTGGTCTCACCTGCATGAAACACAGGGGTCTCAGGATCCTGGCCCACTTTTCCCCTTGCTCTTGCATCCCTTCTGCCCTGACTCCCTGGGCCATGGCTTGCTGGCCTTCCAGCATTGGCTGTGCAGTGTGCATGTGCTGTCTCACTTATTCCCCCAGCCAGCACTTGGGAGAAGGACTACAGGCACCCCATTTCACAGATGAGGTCTCTGAGGCAGCAAGACTTTGTCTGTTCACCAGCCATATCTTCTCATTGGGATATCCTGTCACTCCCGAGATGTCTCTCTGCTTCAGGGCTCTGTGTCCCTCCTGTTTCCAGTTCCTCTTTGGCTAACCTAGTGCTGGCTCCTCCTCCTCTCCATGCTTCCCACTTGAGCTCTTGGCTATATGGGGCCTCCTAGGTTCTGCCTGCCAGTGCAGAGTTGTGTGATGGAAACAGCATGGTCTTTGGGATTTGCTTAGATTTGGAGCTGAACGATTTTATCTTTTTTTCTGTTCTCATTCAGAATCAGGAGTGTTGTGAATGCTTAGATAATGATAACACTTGGTATAAAGCTTTAAACATGTCCATGCTGGGCTGGGGATGTAGAGCGCTTGCCTAGCATGCTTGAGGCCATGGATTCAATCTCTGATACTGCAGATAAATAAATAAATAAATAAGCCTTGGAATCCAGGGGACCTTAATGCTGATGTGAGTCTTTCTTTTTCTTTGTACCAGGGATTGAACTCAGGGGCACTTATCCACCAAGCAGCATCCTCAGCCCTTTTTTATATTTTATTTAGAGACAGGGTCTCACTGAGTTGCTTAGTGTCTTGCCAAGTTGCTGAAGCTGGCTTTGAAGTAGCGATCTTCCTGCCTCAGCCTCTCCAGCTGCTGGGATTACAGGTGTGCACCACTGCGCCTGGCTTGCTGTGGGTCTTTTTTTTTTTTTAATTTTTTTTATAGTTGTAGATGGACAGAATGCCTTTGTTTATTTTTATGTGGTGCTAAGGATTGAACCCAGTGCTTCATACATGTTAGGCAAGTGCTCAACCACTGAGCTATAGCCTCAGCCCTTCATGTGAGTCTTTTGATCATGCCTTTGTGTGGAATTCTTGGGCTTTAAGGTAGGGCAGAGGAGGCCACTTGGTGCCCCAAACCCAACCTGTATCAACAACCCTGGGCACCCAGGATACGCACTTTGGAAGTCCAGCTGCAAGGACAGAACATCTTTGAAGAGGATGCCTTCCTGCTTGGCCAGCTGCCCAGCTTCCTCCCGTGGACCCTGCTCCCCCACAGCCAACTTGAGCATGTCGTCGTCCATCACTTTCGGCTCCATTGAGTCGTGCATCCGGTTCATCTTTCCTAAAACACCACATTTCTCTTTCACAGCCTGCCTATTCCTTGTTTGAGGACAGAATCTGACTGAGGTATCCTCTTTAGGGGTCATAGACCATCAGGGAAGCCATGGACACCCTGAGGGCTGCCAATCACACCCCTCAGCCTGCTTGTACCTCAGAGATAATACATTTGTATGAAGGCTACCCCAGGCTTCCCCAGCAGCCCTCAGAGCCTTTCTTCAGGATTCATTTCTTGACCCCACAACCACATCCAGGGCCTTACCTGGACCCACTGGACTAATGTCTATACTGGTCTCCTCAGTTTGTGGTTCTCAGCTTCCCTCAAGGCCATAGTCCTGTATCAGGTCTCTGACTTTCTGTTCCCATCCTCATTCAGGTCTCTTAGTGCAAACCACTGACTATGCTCCCTTGGCAGCCACAGCCAGGTGAGCCAGCCTGCAACGCCCCTCCTCTGAGGAATTCCCATGTAGGCAGTCATGTGTATGCTTCCCAGCCCTTCCAAACTGTCCACCACTTGAAACACTGACCCAAGTTGACCATTCATGCTTTCCCCCTGAGAAGTGGGTGCTTGGGGCCTCAGGATGGAAGTGCCTATTGGAGCTGGTGCTTGACTAGGGAGGAACTAGGGAGCCATGGGCTGGTCAGACACATGGTTAAGTCAAGAGAGCAAAAGGGAGATGTGGTGGATGTACAGAGAGAAGCAGAGAGGGGAAATGGCACAATCCAAACAAAAATGACAAAGGACAGATGGAGTCTGCCTTCTTCTTGCTAGCTTTTCAGCCCCTAATGTTCCTTAGACTCAACCCCATGCAAGCTTCTGTGTCCTCTTGTGAGCATTTCTTGATTTCCTGCATTAAATCCTCTTTAACTTAAGCCAACTCTAGTAGGCTTCTTTTTTAAAAAATTATATATATATATGTATGTGTGTGTGTGTGTGTGTGTGTGTGTGTATAGTTGTTGAAGGACATTATTTTATTCATTTATTTATATGCGGTGCTGAGAATTGAACCCAATGCCTCACACATACTATGTAAGTGCTCTACCATTGAGCCACAACCCCAGCCCTCTGGTAGGTTTCTGTTGCTAATGGTCCAAAGGGGTTCTCTGAGATACTGCAGGCAGAGGAGTGGGATCTGTGGATTTAGTCAGTCACATAATAAGGCTGACCTGGATTGCTATTCCTGGATGGACAGAGCTACAGTCCTGGGAAGCTGGGGTGCCCTGACCTCATTATCATCATCACCAACCTCTTAGTGAGAACCTCCAGTAGGGCAGGGCCCTGCAGGAAGCTATGCCCTCCTTTCAGTCTACTGAGATTCTGCCTCTGAGCCCTCTGGATGTCCAGTTCCTCCCTCCCCTCTGTTCCCACCTGCTTCTCACCTCCTTGGTGGCCTCACCTTCTACTTGTGCCCATATGCCTCCCCAACACCCAAGGTATCCCTGAAACTCCTGCTCTCCTACTCTGATGCTAGGCAGCCCCTGTGCTCTGCTCCTTATATTAGGCTGATGATGTCCACCACAAACCCTGGTTAGCTGGATAATTTGCCACCTTGTCTTAGATATTGCCCACAAAGACACCCCTCCCTCTTTCTTCCCCTACTAACTACTTGGATGCAGCTTGGGTAAATGGAGCATCCTCCATTTTTGTATTGTCCCTGGTCAAATATCCTCATGCCTTCAACTCATATGCATCTTTTCCTTCTTCCCCAGGGAGGAGACACAGACTCTATAGCCTCCACCCACATTCTGGTGCCTTCTCCATCTGAGCTTCCAACCATCAAGACATTGGCTTTTGGGCTGGGGTTGTGGCTCAGTGGTAGAGCGCCTACCTTGCATGCGTGAGGCACTGGGTTCGATCCTCAGCACCACATACAAAATACATAAATAAATAAAATAAAGGTTTGGAAAAAAAATGACATTGGTTTTTATTTCTAATTCTGTCCACACTGGTTCCACCTTCTCAGGGTGACTGATTCAACCCTCAATGATGTTTCTAGCCCTTGTCTCTCCTCTCTCTTTCTAGCTTCCCACTCTTCTGAAATGGTTTTCCCATAACTTGCTGCCAACTTATTTCAGTAAATTTAAATGTATTGTGTTTGTAGATATTATCTACAAAGTATTTTAGGCTCTTATTTTTTAAAAGGGGGGATGCTATACTTTGGGAAATAAATCATAATTCTTTTTTATATATTTTTTAGTTGTTGATGGATCTTTATTTTATTCATTTATTATTTATATGTGGTGCTGAGGATTGAACCCAGTGCCTCACGCATGCTAGGCAAGCGCTCTACCACTAAGCTATAGCCCCAGCCCCCTAAATCATAATTCTGATGTCAGAACTTTGACTTGTCATCCCTCCCACTTGATCAAGAGCTGGTTTCTGGGACAAAACAAACTTGCTTTCAGTCAAGCCCAGAAATTGCTATGCAATGAGGCATTATTGTCACAAACACTATTTGAACACAAAGGGCAGGATTTGGATTCTGACTGTGTCTTGTTTGGCAAACTCACTTCACTGGCAGAAACCTTTGTTTTCCCATCTGTAAAAGGTGGATAATTTCTCTCCTATGTTTAGTCCACACATGCCTGCTGAATAACTAGTACATGCCACGAATAACAGACTGAGTATCTTACCTCTGTTTCAGACTTAAAACAAGTAATCATACAAATATTTAGTTACAAATCATGAGAAGTTTGTAGGCGTAGAAAACTACAAAAGCATACATTAAGGGAAACTTGGCCTAGCCAAGAAAGGGCTGAGATCTGAAGGACCAATAGGAAAGAAAGGAGAGGAAACTGGATGGTGAGGGACCTGAGATGGGAGAGAACAGGCATGCTCCACTTTGGCTGAAGTGATACAAGCTTGGAGAGGCCTGCAGGAGTTATATTATTATCCTAAGGCCCCTGGGAAGCTCATAGGGCTTAATAAGGGCAGTGACATAATCATATTTTAATTTTAAGGAGCTCATCAGCAGTACTGAGAATTGGAAAAGTAGTAAAGCCAGAGATGACCAGGGATAGTGGTAAGATGTGAATCTGAGACAACTCTAGGAACTTAATTTATATGTAGGACTGATCTCCCCAGTTTCCAGATAAGGTGATTCATGCCTATAATCCCAGCAACTCAGGAGGCTGAGGTGGGAGGATCACAAGTTTAAGGCCAGCCTGGGTAACTTAGTGAGATCCTGTCTTAAAATAAAAAGTGCTTGAGGGGCTGGGGTTATGGTGCAGTGGTAGCGTGCTTGCCTAGCACGTGTGAGGCACTGGGTTCGATCCTCAGCACCACATAAAAATAAAATAAAGATATTCTGTCAACATACAACTAAAAAAATAAATATTAAAAAAAATTAAAAAATAAAAAAAAAATAAAAAGTGCTTGAAATGTAGCTCAGTGGTAGAGCACCCCTGGGTCAATCCCTAGTACCTCTCCACAAACACAAAGAAAGAAAAGAAGCTGGGCGTGGTGGCGCACGCCTGTAATCCTAGCACTTTGGGAGGCTGAGACAGGAGAATCGCAAATTCAAAGCCAGCCTCAGCAATGGCAAGGTGCTAAGCAACTCAGTGAGACCCTGTCTCTAAATAAAACATAAAAAAATAGGGCTGGGGGTGTGGTTCAGTGGTTGAGTACCCTTGAGTTCAATCCCTCCTACCAAAAACAACAACAACAACAACAAAAAAAAAAAAGAAAAGAAAAGAAAGAAAGAAAGAAAAAGAAAGAGGCAAAAAGAAAAACAGAAGAAAAGCCAATTAGTATGCCAAAGTTTATACACCTAGAATACGGCGGAACCTATTTCCCTAATTATGGCACCACTGTACCCACATTACTAGGGACAATTATTGCCACAATTCACAATGTTTCTCCCAACTGCTCTGGGTCAGGGGAAAGGCCCAAACAGTCCTCCCCTGTAGGGATTTTATCAGTAATTTTCCACCCAAACTGCGTCCCTGTTGAATTGCCTGATGGCAGTGCTGTTGGTGACACAGAGGTAGCAGGTAGGGAAGCAGCAGTTTTCACAAACCTGTAAATGAAATGATCTCTTCACAGAGGAACAGATCCGGATTTTCCTGGGAAACAATAACCTGGGTGAATTAATTCTGAGAAGTACAGACCCTATAGGTAATGAATTAATAAGAAAACCAACCTCCTACTGAATGCTTATTGTGCACTCTGTGCGCACAAATTATTTAATTACATGTCAGTTCCAGAAGTAATTAAAGAAGGGAGTCCAATTGCTCTTATTTCCCAGACAGGGAATCTGAAGCCTTCGGAGTGGAAGGAACTTGCTCAAACTCATAAAATGAGTTACTAACAGACACTGGACTTGAGTATCCATATTCCCAGTCCAAGTACGTTATACAGCACCAAATGAACTAACAGAATGAGATTTATGAGGTAGGATACGATAGCTAAATTCTGGAAGAAGTTATAAGTGGATCAGGGTGAAACAGTTAATCTGTTTCTTTTTTTAAAAATACTTTTAGTTGTAGATGGATACAATATCTTTTATTTTATTTATTTATTTTTATGTGGTGCTGAGATTCGAACCCAGTGCCTCACATATGCTAAGCAAGCGATCTACTACTTAGCCACAACCCCAGCCCAGTTAGTTCTAATGAAACAGACTGGGCAGGAGGCTAGCGGATGGAACCCCTTAAAATCCTTTCTGACCCTTACTCCCTGAAGAAGCACTCTCTTAGCAATTTCTACTGAGAAGACCTGAAAAGTCCAAGATTAAAGTGTCTTAGTCGTTTGGGAGAGGACATGTGTTTCCATTTTACAAATGAAAAAGGCCAAGCCGGAATCCTCAGAGAAAGGGGTCACAGTCGGCCGCTCTCGCACCTGACAGTCCTCCCGGAGCCTAAATTCCCGGGTCTCACCTTCTCAAGCACCAGCGCTTCGAGCTGGTTCCCTGCAGCAGATGCGTCTCTCGGTTGCTGGGGAACCAAGCGCCGCTACTCGGTTGCTAAGAGGAAGTCAGGAGGTAGATATCCTGGGTGAAAGTTGACGGGTCACGTGATCACGTGTCTGGGTGGGAAATACTCCAAACACCAACCAGCCCTAGAGAAAACAAATGTTTCTCCAATCAGCAGTTCCATGGGCGGACAACTTCTTAGATCCACCTCTTCTCCATGGCCCTATTCGAGTGATTGACTCAATTTTGTCCAATAGTAGTAGGAGTTCTCTAGATTGACCAAGATACAGATGAATCACAAAGTACAGTCCTCTTTTGGAGGCGGGCCATGGGAGGTGCCGCTACGCCTGACGGGGACTCCAATGACCTAGCTAGGTCCTCGACCCAATCGGACGCCGTGTGGTAGGTGGGACTTCGATGAGGGCGGTGTAAAGGCCAATCGGAGGGAAGACTGTGTAGGCGTTGTCCAATAGGGACGCGATAGGAGGGCGGGGCCAGAGGCCCGGAGCTCGGCGTTCTGGAGGGTGGGGCGGGGGCAAGTGTCAGTCAGGTCGGGAGCGCGGCTGGGGACATCCGAGACCGCGGCGGCAAACAGGGCGTCAGCTGTAGTGTTGTCCGCCCAAGATGGAGTTCCTCCTGGGGAACCCGTTCAGCACCCCTGTGGGGCAGTGTCTCGGTAAGGCTGCGCTTGCGGCGGACGGCTTGGGTGGGCGACTGACTAGGCTGGACTGCGGGCCTCTGCCGGCTCCAGTGGCACCTCACAGGTGGACCAGGCATCCTTGTCGTTGAGCCTCTGAGGGGCGGCGGTGCTATCTCACATCGGGTTGGATCTCTTCCAGGAACCGGTGTCACCTCACTGGTGGACCCGGCATCTTGTTGTCGGTCCTCTGCCTGGCGCCGGTGCCACCTCACAAGTGGGCCAGCCATCCTTGTAGTCCAGCCTCTGCCTGGCTCCAATGCCACTTTGCCAGGGGGCTGGGCCTCATCTGGGAACTGGTGTCTCCTCGTGGGTAAAACGATCGTGTGTCCTCGTGGGGCCTCCACCTGGCACTGGTGCCACCTCACCTGGCCACCTTCCAGGAGGCCCCTGAGGCCCAACTTGGACCCAGAGACTCTCCCTGCCTCCCTACCATCAGAACCTAGCCCTTCTTTCTTTCCTGAGGTGGTGCCAACTGCTGGTTTGCTTACTTCTCACCTATTCGGAGATGCCACTGCTTGTACCCTTATCCGGCTCAGTAGTCTTGCTGCCATTGCACGCCCCCGCCCCGCACAGACCTAGTTCTCCCAGACCTCCTCTTTCCATACCTCTTCACCTTTTTGGTACCAGTGGACTCAGACTAGGCACCCTCCCAGAAATTGCCCCCTGCTCTAAGGTTTACTAATTTGAGTTGCAACTCTGCTAGGCTGTAGGAAGGACTGGGTTGGGGGAGGGGTTCTTGGAGGATGATTATCTTTTAAGGGGGGCGGCATGGTGCCTCCCAGGAAAGAAGGGAGGCTGTGTTTAATGATAAGAGCACTCCACGGGGACTCAGGAAACCGGGACTCAACTAGTGGCATTGCCAGTGATTCTCCCTATGACCTGTGCCATTTGTGGTTTGAAGTTCCCCTGTCTGTCATGTGAAGTGTTTGGAGGTGATATGTGTAGGTCCCTTTAGAGTTCAAAGTTTTAATATTTCTTGTAGTAGTCTCTGCACATTGACTGTTGATCCTCCTGGTATATTAAATTTTCCCAAGCTGAAATCTTTTGCTGCCACTATACAAGAGAGTGATACACCACAGTATCTGTCAATCCTATAAGGAGGCTTTTGGGGCTCCTTTCCAGTTCAGTAAAGGGTTCCAGAGTAGCATCCCAGATGGAGAAAGCACAAAGAGTAGGTGAAGGAACCCTAAAGTGGCCACCATATGGGATTTTCTTACAAAAAACTAAAGCAGCTTGCAGCCTGGGGATGTCGTTCAGTGGTAGAATGTCTGCTTAGCCCTGAGTTCCATCCCCAGCACGGCAAAATTACTAGTAATAATAATAAATAAAAAAACAACTTGTGCCTTTTCACTCAAGGCAGGAAACTTATGCCAAGTGATCAGTCAAGAATGCTGATTAGTTTCTTTTAAAACTAGGTTCCTCCCATTTGGTTGAAGGACTGGTAAAACATCTTTTATGAACAAGGACCTTTGGTGTCCTTATGACTGGTTTAGGCAGTAGTGATTTGTTTATTTCCTACTTTATTAATTTCCAGCTTACTTTCCAGCCTTTATTGGGGCCAGTAAAGTTATTGAGGCCTCTTCTGTTAGCTGTTTGGCATTTAGGAGCTTTTCTTTCCTTTCTGATAAAGTATCTTATAAAGAATTGTGGACACTGGGCCTTGAAAATATTGTTTCCCACAATTACAACACTTTGTCCCAGCTGGCCACTTGAATGTCTGTCTGTATTTTCACACTCCTTTCTTTTTCCTCTTTTGCTTTTCTACTTTCCTCAGGTGTTCTTTCACTGCAGCCATGTTCCCAAGACTCATTTCTCAGTTGGGTGTTGAACTTCAGCTAGTTATGGAGGAAACCAGTAAACTTGGGGGATTTTTTTTTCTTTCCTTCCCTCTAATAAAAAGAAGTATTACATCTTTAAATGTAGATGAAGGGTAGAAGTTAAAAGGAATTTTTTAATTAAAATTTTTTGTGATGCTGGGGACTGAACCTGGGGTCTCTGGCATGCTGAGCAAATGCTCTACTACTGAGCTATACCTGCAGCCAAAAGGGGATTTTAAAATACAAGTATAAAGGATATAGGGATATGTAGTGAGTGAAAAGAACATGATACTTCCGTTAGGAAGATCTGAGTTGAATTTTGACTTTGCCCATTTCTCAGTTATGTGACCCCAGAAATTGTGTAACCCCTTTGAACCTTAATTTGTCTCTGTGCTGTGAGAGAGAGGGAGAAGTGGGAGGAAGAGGGTGAGTGGGAAGAGGAAAGGGAAAGGGATATTTGTACTTAGAGTAGTGTAATTTTATTTTTAAAACTTTTAAAATTTTTAATTTTTTTCCATATTTTTGTTGGCACATTATAGTTATACATAATGGTGGAATTTGATAATTTGGTCAATATCAATCCCTACCACTTCCCCTAGAGTAGTACAATTTGAATGAGATGATGTCTGTAAAGCTTTAACATTGTATCTGGAACATAGTAAACTCTCAATAAATTGCAGCTTTTTCTGTTAACAATAGAATAAGTTAGGACTGAATTTTCTACCAGGAGAGGGTATGTGATACAACTGGCCCATTGGTGATGTGTGAAGAAAAATACCCTTTCATTGTTCACCGTCATTTGTTTATAAGACACTTGTGGGCTGGGATTGTGGCTCATTGGTAGGGCGCTCGCCTTGCATGTGTGAGGCACTGGGTTCGAGCCTCAGCACCACCTAAAAATAAAGATATTGTGTCCATCTACAACTAAAAAATATATTTAAAAAAAAGACACTTGACCATGAAGATGATGAAGGTTTCCTCACGTCAGATAGCCAATAGGTAAGGCCTCGGTCATTTCACTTCAGTTGTGATAAGTGATTAGCCCACAGAATGAGGTTCTGATGTATGCTCTGTACTGTTGTGACCAAAGTGTAAAAATGATTTTCTTGACATTTATAATTGTATTTTTTAAAGAAGTGTATGCCAGGAAATGGGTAAGAGGGAAGAGAATATAGAAATAAAATAACAACAAAGCTAATGATAAGAATAATAGCAGGTATAGCTTGCACAAAGCAGTTCTGTGACCACTGTTTGTTCCTGGTAGATGTTCTATGAAAGTTTTATTGTCCTTCCCACTTTAGAGATGAGGCAACTGAGGCTCAGAAGAGTCAAATGACTGCTTTGCTAGGATGTCATACATGGCCTTGTTATCAAGGGATTTAAGTTTTAGATGAGAAAACATGTAGGAAACAATGATGAGTAGTACAGATTATAAGTGCTGTGGGAGTTCAGAAGAATTCAGAAGAGAGCCGGGCATGGTGGTACATGCCTGTGACCTCAGCTACTTGGGAGGCTGAGGCAGGAGGGATTACAAGTTTGAGGCCAGCCTAGGCAACTTAAGGGGACCTGTCTCAAAATAAAAAATAAAAAGAGGACTAGGGATGTAGCTCATTGGTAGAGTGCCCTTATGTTCAATCTCCAGTACTGAAAACAAAAAAGTAGAATTCATATGAGGCTGGGATGACAGGGACTGGTTCCTTTGAGTTTGGGGGCTGTTTGTGAAGGATAAGCATGAACTCTAAAGGCTGAGAAGAGGATCCCCTGGGCTTGGGGACAGTTAAATAGGATGGAAAGGGAGGGGAAGGCACAGGCAGAACAGAGGTGGCTGTGGGGAATAGTGGCAAGTAGGGTTTGAGTGACAGGATGAAGCCCTGCTTTGGGTGGGCCCCATATAAATGACATTCTTTAACTGGCTGCAACTTTGAGTCTCTGTGGACCTTGTTTATCCCACTCATAAAATAATACTTCTTATTAGCTGCCTGAGGTTTGTACCTGAATAATTCTGCTAGATAGT
The DNA here is from genome assembly GCA_004024805.1 of Geosciurus inauris. Taxonomy (NCBI): domain Eukaryota; kingdom Metazoa; phylum Chordata; class Mammalia; order Rodentia; family Sciuridae; genus Geosciurus; species Geosciurus inauris. The sequence continues at coordinate 29,342 of PVHX01015874.1, forward strand.
TCAGTAAGTATTCTGAAGTACTTGTTGGGTGCCCAGGCCTGTGCTAGACTCTGGGGATCCAAATGTTTAAAAGCACCTCCTTGGGCTGGGGTTATGGCGCAGTGGTAGCGTGCTCACCTAGCACACATGAGGCACTGGGTTAGATCCTCAGCACCACATAAAAATAAAATAAAGAGGGCTGGGATTGTGGCTCAGTGGTAGAGTGCCTGCCTCGCATGTGGGAGGCACTGAGTTCGATCCTCAGCACTGCGTATAAAAAATGAATAAATAAAGGTCAATCAACAACTAAAAAAAATTTTAAAAATAAAATAAAGATATTCTGTCCACTTACAGCTAAAAAAAAAATTTTTGAAAAGCACCTCTTCATGAGCCTTGAATATAAGAAGTACCATTAAAGGGTCTTGGGTCATAGTGGTTGGTGAAGTAATTATGACTATTTCTCATGCCTGAAATTCACATGGATGTTCTAACTTGGTGCTGTTTAGTCAGATGGTTACCCTGTACATCTGAAGCTAGCAGTCAAGACCACAGTCTGACATAGTTATTTGTGCATTTCTTTTTCTTCTTCTTTTTTTTCCCAGTGCTGGATATCAAACCCTGTGCCTCATATATCCTAGGCGTGAAATGTGTGAATTTCTTGTATCCATCCTGGACTTTGTTCTGGAAGGTGATTTCTGAATAGAACCCATAGTTCAGAGAGAGAGAATGCAGTGATATAAAAGGCTAAGGAGTGGGCTGGGGTTATGGTGCAGTGGTAGTGTGCTCGCCTAGCACATGTGAGGCACTGGGTTCGATCCTCAGCACCACATAAAAATAAAATAAAGATTTTCTGTCCACCTACAACTAAAAAATAAAATATTAAAAAAAAAAAAAGGCTAAGGAGTGTGGAGGGAAATAAACTACTTAGCTGGGCGTGGTGGCACACGCCTGTAATCCCAGCACTTTGGGAGGCTGAGACAGGAGAATCATGAGTTCAAAGTCAGCCTCAGCAACCGCAAGGTGCTAAACAACTCATTGAGATCCTGTCTCTAAATAAAACACAAAATAGGGCTGGAGATGTGGCTCAGTGGCCAAGTACCCCTGAGTTCAATCCCTGGTAAAAAAGAAAAGAAAAGAAACTACTTAAGCCAGCTATGGTGGTGCACGCCTGTAATCCCAGCTACTCAGAATGCTGAGACAGGAGTTCCAGGCCACCCTGGGTAACTTAGCAAGATCATGTCTCAAAATAAAAATTTTAAAAAGAAGACTGGAGATATAGCTCATTGGTAGAGCTCTTGCCTGATATGCATGAGCTTCTGGGTTCAATCCCCAGCACTATAAAAAACACCACCACTAATGGCAACAAAGTACTTACTTTTATTTCTTGATCTTTCACTTCCGGAACAAGTTTCAAAATGTTATTGTCTAATCTCAACCTTCTGCCACCACGTGGAATTGGATGTCACAGATCAGGAGTTCCCCAAGTCAGGTTCAGGGTACTGCACAGAGGTCTGCTGCTTTCCTTGTGATGACTGGAAAAAGTTTGCAGATATTCTTTTTCCAAGAGAAAAAGAGTGATTTTATTTGGATTCAGAAGTCGGAGAGGAGAGCCGGGCGCAGAGGCGCCTGCTTGTAATCCTAGCACTTTGGGAGGCTAAGATAGGAGAATCACGAGTTCAAAGCCAGCCCCAGCAACCGCCAGGGGCAACTCAGTGAGACCCTGTCTCTAAATAAAACACAAAAAGCCGGGCGTGATGGCTCACGCTTGTAATCCTAGCACTTTGGGAGGCAGACAGGAGAATCGTGAGTTCAAAGCCAGCCTCAGCAACGGTGAGGTACTAAGCAACTCGGTGAGACCCTGTCTCTACATAAAACACAAAATAGGGCTGGGGATGTGGCTCACTGGTCGAGTACCCATGAGTTCAATCCCTGGTGCAAAAAAAAAAAAAAAAAATAGGGCTGAGGATGTGGCTCAGTAGTCGAGTGCCCCTAAGTTCAATCCCCAGTACCAAAAAAAAAAAAAACAGTCAGTGAGTAGTTAATTTTGCCCATATTAGGGGAGATGGGTCATCTCTTAGTTCTGCTTTATCAACATGTAACAAGCAGATAATCTGTTGCAAAGTTTGTATTTGGAGATTGAATGGTGTTGGACATAAACTGCTTCATAATACCCTGAGAATGCTGGGTGTTAAACTGTAGCTTGGCTGTTTATACCAAAAATACTTAGTCATCCCTCAAATTGCTATGGCAGTTGGCAACTTGGAAAGCCCTTTGGCTTCAGTCATTTATTTAGGCTTCATAAGATTGTGAGATACAGAGAAAGAGAACTGGAAGGAACTGCTAGTTATTAACCAGCTACTATCTACAAACTCTGTATGTGCAATCTCACTTAATCCTCACAACATTTAATTTTTTGAGTGTTATGGTCCTTTTATCACTTAAAGAAATCCAGGCTCTCAGAAGCTAAGAGATTTGTACAAGGTCAATGGCAGAGTTAAGTCTAGAATGCACTCCTGATGCAGTGTTCATTCTGCAGTGCTGTGTGTTACTGCTTCCTCTGAAATCTGGAGATTCAGTGTCATTGGAATCACTTGGAAACCTTGTTAAAATGAATACTGGGCCTTGCCCTCAGAGTTTCTGATTAGGTAAGTCTAGGATGAGGCCTAGTGAGCCACATTTCTTTCTTATTTCTTTGATGTTGCTAGGGATGGAACCCAGGGCAAGCGCTCTACCAACTGAACTAACCCCTCAGCCCAACATTTCATGTTTCCAACCAGTTTTCCAGTGATGTTAATGTTGCTGGTCCACTTTGAGAACCATTGGTGTAGATTAATAATTCTGTTCTTATATCTCTTCTTTATCTTTCTTCAAGCATTAAATCTGGATTTTATTCTAGATAGCCTGTAAGTATGATTACTTAGAATTGATTGATTCATTCATTCAGTAGTCCTGTATTGACATCTGCATATCCCAAGCTAAGCATTTACCAGGATGTTCTATCTAGTAAGGGAGCTACGACAGGTACTAAATTATATAAAATAGAAAGTGATTGGGCAAGGTTGGACATATTTATGCAGTAAAGTCATATAGAAAGGGGGAGGGGAGCCTCCCTATAATAATAGTTGATAAAGCTTTTTTTTTTTTCTGTTGCTGTTTTTGGCGGTGCTGGGGATAGAATCCACAGCCTCACACATGCACTCTACTGCTGAACTATACCTCCTGCCTCCCCACTTTTTTAAGTTCAGTATTAGATTACCATGTGCCAGAGACTGAAGTGGTCATTTTACACATCTTGCAGTCATTTAATCCTCACAACAATGCTGTGAGTAGGGAGGCATTGTTATTATCTCCATTTTGCTGATGATGGCCTTGAGGCAATGCGAAGGTATGTATGTAACCTACCCAGGGTCACACAGCTTACAGTATGGGAGCAAGAGTTTGAACTCAGTACACTGGCTCCAGAGTCTGGGTCTGTGTTGTGCTCCCAGCAGGACAGAGGTGAGGAGGAACACAAGAGGGAAGTAGGGAACTCAGAAGACTATGTAGATGGGGAGCCTGCTGAGCAGGGCTTTGATGATCAGGTAGGATTTGGTCCATAGAGAAATAGGAAAGGAGGCTTGGAGGGCTTTCTTGGCAGAGATGACAACTTGTGCAAATGCTGGATGCGGACTGGGTAGCTGGGGTGATGGGAATGGTTCTGTTTGCCTTGCAAAGGGGAGTAGTGGGAGGTGATTCTGGAAAAGTAAGGTAAGGCCTGATTGTGGAGACCTGATTCCTTCCCATGTTGGCCAAGTAGTCTGGACTCTTTCCTTGGTGGTACTATGGAGCTCTGAAAGATCTCTGGGGAGGATAGTGGCATGGATACCATCATAGAGAAGGAAATTTCCCTTGGTAGTCACTGAAAGATCCTTCTTCTTTCTTACTGTGAAAGCCCCTATCTGTGCAGAATGGGACTGGGGGGTGAAGGGGTGGGGGAGGTGAGGAGGGCTCTCTTACCAGGAGGTCAGCAGTAGACAGTGCTACTTTTCCCAAAGTTACAGGTATAGACACTGCTTGTGAGCCCTCAGCAGAGATAGCAAGGGGCAGGTCAATGGGGCACTGATAGGAAATTGGGTCTGAGAGCATTTGTCCCTGCATTGCCTGGATGAGTTATAAGATGCCAGACATGGAAAGTCACACGGTAGCGATCAGTCAGCTTCTTGTCCTGCTCTGTTTAACATGTACACGAACAGGAGTGGAGATTTGGAGGCTTTTCTAAAGGGGTACCACTGCTTAGGGAGAGGGCTATTTGGGATATTTAAAATTCTCATATAATTGTGCTTTTAAAAAATCAATGTATAGGGCTGGGATTGTAGCTCAGCGGTAGAGCGCTTGCCTCACATGTGTGGGGCCCTGGGTTCGATCCTCAGCACCACATACAAAGCAATAAAAAAATAAAGACATTGTGTCCATCTACAACTAAAAAAATATTTAAAAAAATCAATGTATAATCACATAGAAAATAGGAAAAATATAGAAAAATGCTAAGGAGAAAAAAAAATCCCCATCATGTGTTTTTTCAAAAATTCATTGAGATTTTTCTTATTTCAGGTAATGGAATATTTACATATTTGATTCTCCATTTTCTCATGCCTTAGAGATGTAACATTGTATAACTACTCAGCATATTTCTGTATAATCTACATGTTATTTTCTTTATTTACTTATTAGTGACTTGAGATATTAGGTGAGGAGGAAGGAGGTATAAAGATAGTACCCAGGGGAGCTTCCCGTAAGGAATGTTGCTCTTGTTAACAGACAAAACACCCACAATTGGCTAACCTAGTAGTCTAAAAATACATAAATAACATTGTTTTGGGGGTACTGACCTAGCTCGTGGTTAGAAGAGAGGCCTTATAAAAAAAAGTCTCTGACTTGCTACCCATTTTAGTGTTCCTTTCCAACCCCCTGCCTTAGAAGATTCCCTTTGACTTTCTCCATCTTACATTAAGCTTGCTACAAATCACCCTTCACCCCTTCCTCTAGGCAGCCTTCCTAGACCACCCTGTTTATGGGCATAACTCTATTCAGGGGACCCATAGTGCTTGTTATCCAGATCATTTATTTGGCTCTTCCCTTACTTACAAAATAGAGAAGACTATTTCTTACCCCTAGGTTTTTGTGAAGATTAAATGAGATAATGTGTATAAAGTTCCTAAACTGTGTTTTGTAATCAGCTAATATATTCAACCCTACCAATTCCTTTTCTGCTGTCCAGTTCTAGTTCCTCTTGTTATTTTGCTTGTTATGTGTTTATTGTCTCATCTTCCTAATAAGACTGGAGGCTCCTCAAGCGCAGGATGTGTACTTTCTGGTTCTTGTGACCTTCACATGAAGTGGTGGAATATACTCTGCACAGTTATTCACACTATACGTTCTTTCCTTTCAACTTCTTGGTTAGCATCTTCAAAAGTAAAATTCTTAGTCATGGTTTACTGGACCTCACCATGTGCTAGGCACCTCGCTCGGTGTTGTACACACACTATCTTGTTTAAATAGTTGTTCTGTGAAACATTGATAAGTCATTGATATTGTGTCCATTTTATAGATGAAAAATGGAGATTTATGGGATTGCTTGCCCAAGGTTCAGCTGCCCATGTAGGCTCAACCATCTTTCACATCCGGGAGTTTTATTGATACTACCTTTTAGATAGCAAGTATAGTCTGTTTCCGTCTGGACAAGAAGGGCCTTAACTGATTCCAAATGGGAATTCCATAAAGACAGCACTCTTCATGAATTCTGGAGGGATGTGGGCTCCCATTGGCTTCTTTGTTCTCTTTGAGCATTTAGCATTTTTTATTTTGAATTAGAGTTGGTCCCATCTTTTTTTTTTTTTCCTTCTTTTCAGTGCTGTGAATTGAACCCAGGGCCCTGAGGATTCTAGGCAAGTGCTCTACCAATGAGCTACATCCTCAGCCATTTTTGTTTTTTAATTTTTTTTTTTTTTGGTACCTGGGATTGAACTCAGGGGTACTTGACTACTGAGCTACATCCCCAGCCCTATTTTGTGTTTTTTCATTTAGAGACAGGGTCTCACTGAGTTGCTTAGCGCCTCGCCGTTGCTGAGGCTGGTTTTGAATTCACGATTCTCCTGTGTCAGCCTCCCAAAGTGCTGGATTACAGGTGTGTGCCACCATGCCTGGCTATTTTTTAATTTTGAGACAGAGTCGTGCTATGTGTCCCAAGCTGTCCTAAAACTTGGCGATCTTCCTGTTTCTGCTTCTTGAGTAGCTGGGATTACAAGTATGTGCTAACATTTCTGGTGTATAGGTCCTATTTTTGCTTCTCTTTGTGACTACATTTGTGTGAGTCCAGTGCCTGTTCTAATCCTCAATTTTCTAATCTATAAACACTGATGGTGGCAACCAGCAACTCAGAAGGCTGAGACAGGAGGATTGCAAGTTTGAGGCCAGCCCCAGCATCTTTAATGATATCCTCAGCAACTTAGCAAAACCCTGTCTCAAAACAAAAAATTAAAAAGGACTTGGAATACAGCTCAGTGGTAAAATGCCTCTGGGTTCAATCCCTGAGTAAAATAAAATTTTAAAAAAAGGATTAAGTGAGAATGTAAAAGCAGAATGCATTATGGTACAGTTCTTCCCATGCATCATTTGGATGTTCCATCAGGGTTCCTGCTTCTATTTGTTCTCTCTTTTTAAAATTATGGTTAAAATATACATAACAGAATTTACCATTTTTAAGTGTAATTCAGTGGCATTGAGTACACCCACGTTGTTGTACAACCATTGCCGCCATAAGTCTCTAGAGCTCTTTTCATTTTGCAAAACTAAAATAACATCTCCTCATTCCTCTCTCCCCACAGCCCCTGGCAACCACCATTCTACTCTCTGTCACTATGAATTTGACTACTCTAGGAACCTCATACACATATATTCATATAGTATTTGTCCTTTTGTGCCTGACATATTTCACTTGGCATAATGTCTTGAAGGTTCATCCATATTGCAGAATGTCAAAAGTTTATTTTTTCTTTTTTTTCGGTGTTGCTACCAAAATTCTCTACCATAGAGCTACACTCCAGCCCCCACATTTCCTTCCTTTTTAAGGCCATATAATATTTCATTGTATGTATGTAGCACATTTTGCTTATTTATCCATCCACAGATGGACATTTTGGGTTGCTTCCACTTTGTGGCTATTAATAATGCTATATGAATGTGGGTATATGAATATCTGTCCATGTCTCTGTTTTCCATTCTTTTGGATATGTATCCAGAAGTGGAATTGCTGGTTCATATGGTAATTCTATTTTTCTTTTTTCTGATGTTACTGGGGATTTAACCCAGGGCACTCTGCCACTGCACTACACTCTCAGCCCTTTTTAATTTTTATTTTGCTGCATTAGCCTCCCAGGTTGCTGGGATTACAGGCATGCACCACCACACCCAGTTGGCAATTCTATTTTTAATGTTTTTTTAAAAAAATAGTTCTAGTTTTGATGGACGTGATAACTTTATTTTATTTATTTATTTTTATGTGGTGCTGAGGATCAAACCCAGTGCCTCACATGTGCTAGGCAAGTGTTCTACCACTGAGCTACAGCCTTAGCCCCTCTATTTTTGTTGTTGTTGTTGTTACCAGGGATTGAACTCAGGGGTACTTGATCACTGAGCCACATCCCCAGCCCTATTTTGTGTTTTATGTAGAGACAGGGTCTCACTGAGTTGCTTAGCGCCTCGCCATTGCTGAGGCTGGCTTTGAACTCGCGATTCTCCTGTCTCAGCCTCTCTAAGTGCTGTGATTACAGGCTTGCGCCACCGCGCCTGGCTCCTAGCCCTAATTTTAATGTTATTTTTTTTTAAATATTTTTTTTAGTTGTAGATGGACACAATGTCTTTATTTTATTGCTTTGTATGTGGTGCTGAGGATCGAACCCAGGGCCTCACACATGCGAGGCAACCGCTCTACCGCTGAGCTACAATCCCAGCCCCTAATTTTAATGTTTTGATGGACCTCCATATTGTTGTTTATAGCTGCTGCACCATTTTGCCTTCCTACTAGCAGTGCACAGCAGTTCCAGTTTTTCACATTCTCACCAACACTTGTTATTTCCTGTTTTCTTTTGAATTTATAGTATCTATCCCAATGGGTATGAAGTGATATCTGATTGTGGTTTTGATTTGCATTTCCCCAATGATTAGGCATGTAAAGCATATTTCATGTGCTTTTGGCCATTTGTATGTCTTCTTTGGAGAAATGTCTGTTTATGTTCTTTTCTCAGTTTTTTATTAGGTTGTTTATTTTGTTACTATTTAGTTTTACGAATTCTTTATGTATTCTGCATAGTAATCCCATGAACTACATGATTGGCAAATATTTTCTCCCATTGTAGGGGTTGTATTTTTATTATGTAAAGTGTCCTTTGCTACACAGAAGGTTTTCATTTTAAGTCCACTTTGTCTATTCTTTTTTTTTTTTTTTTTTTTGGTTCCAGAGATTGAACCCAGGCTCAGGGACCCTCAACCACTGAGCCACATCCCCAGCCCTTTTTTGTATTTTATTTGGAGACAAGGTCTCACTGAGTTGTTTAGGCCCTTGCTAAATTGCTGAAGTTGGCTTTAAACTTGCGATCCTCCTGTCTCAGCCTCTCAAGCTGCTGGGAGTACAGGTGTGCACCACTGTGCCCAGCCTCTCTACTGTTTCTTTGTTTCCTGTGCCTTTGGTGTCCTGTCCTAATTTTTCAGTAAAGTCTAACACAATTCCTTAAAGATAAAAATGTTCATGTTCTTAGTACTAGTCAGCATGACTCCTTATCAGATACTGGGTTAAGTACATTCCATACATCATCATCTTTAATTCCCACAAAAGCTCTGTCAGGTAAGTACTATCATTCTTTTATTATTATTAATTTTTTAGAGACAGGGTCTTGCTATGTTACCTAGGGTGGCCTCCAACCCCTGGGGCTCAAGAAGTCCTCACATCTCAGTCTCCTGAGCAGCTGGGGCTCTAGGCACATGCCACCATGCTTGGTACCATTCATATTTTATTGTTTAGGGAATTGAGACTTAGAAGTCTCAAGTCTTAGAAGTCTCAAACCTCAAGGTCTGTGGTTTGTGAGTGGCAGAGCAGGGACTTAAACCCATGTCTGTGGACTCAGTAGTTATGTATAGAACTCAGTGAATGGAAGCCTGAATGAACTCAGTGGCTGAAAATCTGGTAATAGTTGTCTTAAATTCAGATCTGCCTTAATATTATAATTATTTATCCAGTCTCAGTGTTACTAGTAGAATTCAGAGTACAAGTGTTCTTTTCATTCCAGCAAGTTTTTCTGAGAATTTGGTCAAAGGAAGTACTTCTTTCAGTTTCATTGAGGCTTTAGGGAAGGTCTGTGTATTTTATTTTCTTTTTTATTTATTTGAGAACTACAGTGTAGGATGGAGGAAGAAAGGGAATTTAAACAGATGCTAAATTGTCTAACTGACCAACTTGCTTTTAAGACATTACCACCTGCTGTTTTAATCATTAATGAAGCACAAGACTTGTAGTCTGGGAGGCATGTCAAAAATCCTGTTTCGGGTTTTGGTTTAAAATTGAGTGTAATGGAGAGAGACTGATTCTTTCATCTCAGAGAATTGGGCTGTAAGTCTTTGAGAGCTGGGGACAAGGACGGGGCGACACTATTGAGGTTTTTTGTTTTTTTGCTGTTCCTCAAGAAATTACACAGTTCTGGCATGTCATTAGTCAAAATAGGAAATGAGGCCTGAGAAATGATGTTTCTTTGGGTTTGAAAGCTGAGTTTGCTAGTGGCTTCCAGAGAGTGAGACTCTCGTGTTAACTGTAGAAGTTCTTAAGCCAGCAAGCCAGTGAATCACAAATGAAAGGGCCTTTGGTCCAACCCTCTCATTTTTACAGGTGAAGAAACGAGCCCAGAGAGGGTAAGACCTATGCTGATTTTATCTTCACAACACTTCTCATGATGTGTAGGGTTTTTTCCCCCCTGACATCTGCTGGGGATCCTATAATTCCAGTCCATTCTATCACTAATTACCAAGAGTTTCTACAGACCCTACAAGTTAAGTGCTCATACCAACAAGATTGTTCTACTTCATACACCCAATGAAAGTTCCTGGTTACCACCTGTATTTCTGAGGGACTGGTTGTAAGTTAGGGATTCCCATGCTGCCTTCCACATGTTTGATAATATACTAACTACAGTGACACAAAACTCAGGACAGCACTGTCATTGGCATTATAAAGGAGACAACTCAGGAACAGTCAACTGGAAGCAATACATAGGGAAAAAAAGCAGGGAGCTTCCATGCCCTCACCCTCCCAGCATCTCCATGTGTTCATCAACCTGGAAGCTCTCAGAACCCCATTGTCCAGGGGTTTTATGGAGGTTTCATGATGTGGGCATGGTTGAGTAAATCTTTGGCCATTGATGAGTGACTGAGCCTCAGCCCCTCTTCCTTCTGGAGGTGTATTGGGGGGCCGTGTTTGGGTAAAAGTTCTAACCCTCTAAAGCTGCCTCCTCTTTCTGGCAACCTCCTGTCATCCTGAAGCTATCCAGGCCCTGGCCTCCATTCATCTCATTAGCATACAATAGACACTTTGCCAGGCACTTGGTGGCACAGGCCTGTAATTCTAGCTACTGTGGAGGCTGAAGCAGGTGGATAGCAAGTTCAAGGCCAGCCTGGGAAACTTTTGTCTCAAAATAAAAAATAAAGGTCTGGGGGTTTACTTTAGTGGTAGAGTGCTTGCCTGGGCTCTGGGTTCTATCCGAAGGAAGGAAGGAAGGGAGGAAGGGAGGGAAGGAGGGAGGGAAAGAGAGAAAGAGAGAGGAAGAGGGAGGGGGAGAGGGAGGGAAGGAGGGAAGGTCTGTCTGGGGGTTTATGTAGTTTGGTGGTAGAGCACCTCTGGGTTTAATCCCTGGTACTGCAAAAAAAAAAAAAAAAAAAAGACATTCATCACTGGAGATTCCAAGTTTATTAGGAGCTTTATACCAGGAACTAGGGACAAAGGCCAAATATATAAATATATATTTCTCCTACCACAGTAGGAGACTTGCCAAGCTCCCACAGTGACTCAGTTTTATGATGTCTACATGTCTGTCTTTTTTTTTTTAATATTTTTTAGTTGTAGATGGACACAATATCTTTATTTTTATTTATTTTATGTGGTGCTGAGGATCGAACCCAGTGCCTCACGCATGCGAGGCGAGCGCTCTACCACTGAGCCACAATCCCAGCCCCACTACATGTCTTTCTACTTAGTTCACAGCCGCTTGCCAGTCATTGGATATTTGTATATGGACAGAGAGGCGAAACAAGGCAGCGGTAAGTCTGCTATTTAATAAAGGGACAGTGTTGAGTCTGCCTTGTGAAGGTAAATACTATCATATTATTTGAAAGCTAATCTCTTGACTTAGACGTTGCTTGTTGGTGGCAGGGCGGGGGGACTATTTAGCTCCAAGTTTGATGGTTTAAATGAATTTGGTTCATAAAATCACCTTTGGTCTTCTATTTTATCTGCTTTTTCTGGCACTGGTGCAGAACAGAGAACCAGGAGAATCCCAGGTTAGGATTTGAGAAATCTGGGATAGGACATGCTGCTGATTTGCTGGGTAGCTTTGGGTAGGTCATGTCCTACTTGTTTACTCATTTGAATAACAGGTTCACCGAGTTTATTGCCAGTCCTAGAGCTTGAGGTGCACACCAGAGTGGCTTTCAGTTTGGCTTAAAACCTTTAGACCTCCATAGAAGATTATAGAATCCATATACATAGACACACATATACACATGTATTTATATTAGGTTTTAGGTATAATATATATTATACATATTTGCCTTTTAATGTTTTTCATTGAGGTATAGTTTATTTATAGTGAAATGGAATGCAGAATTCTTAATTGTTGTAGTTTTGACAGTGCATACATGTTATAAATCACAGCCCATCAAGTCACAGACCATGTCTCACCCTAGAAAGTTCTCTTATGCCCCTTTTTATGAGAAACTCATCTTTCCTCCAGTCAGTCTCCCACCTCCAGCACACCTGTAGAGGCAACTTCTGGTCTTGCCTTTGTCACTATAGGTAAGTTTTACCTGTTTTAGAAGTACTGTTAAGTGGACTTATTCAGTATGAATAATAATTTAAAAAAAGACAACACTCACTCATTGTTTTGTGTTGAATCCTAGTGATACTTTGAAGGGGGTTTCTGTTTCCCTCGTCTACTCCTGAGAGATCATATACCTGTATGTTTTCTCCACCTGCCACCTCAAAAGGTCAAGTAGCCTGGGTTACTGCAGGTCTCCCTGAACAGTTATGGTTGAGAAGTGAGGGCCCTCTGCCAGTGGGCCACCACATTGTCTGCTGAGTGTGATGGAAGAGATGGAAAGAACAGCTTGATTTCCAGATTCTAGGTTGAGTTTGTTTCTATAATTGTTAGTGTCACAGTCTTCTCACTTGTCAGCTGGGCAAATCGGATCCACCAGCAGATGAGAGACTAACTCTGACACCCGAAAATGTCACTTGTAACAGCACATTTCTGACAAGGTGCCCATGAGATGCGCTCATTTCAATTTCATAAATACTTTTTGAACATAAAGACAGATTGCTCCAAGGGTGAGCAACGGCAAAAGGAAGGAGGTCAGGAAGGGGCTGAGGAGATGGGCCTGCAGGTTCTTCAGGCCTGTCTTGGCTATAGAGCTTACAGCTGGTATTCCAGGCTTACGTCTGTTTTTCTTAATGTCTGTAGCATGTTTCCTCTTCATAGTCTTCACTTGCTCTAACTTAGTCTAGCCCTAGTCATACCTGGGCCATTGCAGATGCCACTTAGTTGCCCTCCTTCCTCCATCCTCCTTCCTCTTTTGCACAGTGTGGCCAACTCAAAACTTTGGACAAGTCTCCCAGAAGCCTCATGGAATTCCCCGTCTCCAGAGAATGACTTATAAATGGAACCTGACTTATAAATGGCATTCAAGGCCCTCACTGAGGGCTTCTTCCTATCTCTTCTCTTAGTCGACCTATACACACACTCTGCCATTCCTGTTCCCTCTCACCTGTGCACAGTGTGTAATGAGCCCTGCGTGGCATCTTGCTCTTTGTCTCTTGCTCATGGCTGATACTGATATATCCTTAGGGACCTTGCTTAGATCCTCCCATTCAGAGCCCAGAAGCCCCTGAACTACAGTGGTCATGTATTTTATATGTATTTAGTAATTATCTACTTATATAAATGCATTGTGTGGGCCAGGTGGGGTTTTAAATTCAAAGATGAATATTGGGAGTGCAGGGTGGCCTAAGGAAAGCTGGAGCTATGGGTGAGGAGCATTGTTGGAGTCAGAGTTCAGCAGGAGTGGGACTGGTGCATGACAGGTGTGGTTGTGAAGATAGGTACTGGGTTTGCATTAGAAATTGTTCTCTCACTACCTTCTTTAAAAGAATAATGTGGCAAATTAGCCTTTGGTTCTGGCATGGGATTGGGGTTGGCCTATTCCAACTGCCAGCATGATGTCCAGGCTCCACATCTTCTCTATGGAAAATGTGTCAGAGAGCAGGAGCAAGGACTTATCCTGGAGAACATCTCAGTGGGAGGAAGAGAGAAATTGTGTTTTTTCCTCAGGAATACTGAAGTACCCTGGAGTAAGCTGACCTTCTGTAATGATGTTATCAGTAATGCTTTAAGCTGCAGCACACTGTTTATATTTTTGAAACCAAATCCGTTTCTTGTATTTTCTCTCTGGAAATGGTAAGGAGGTGGTCTTAAGAGTGAGCTGGAGGGTCCTGGGTGTAGCTCAGTAGTAAAGTGCATGCTCTGCATACATGAGATGCTGGGTTCCATCCTCAGAGTGGCACCCTTGCATACACACACAAACACACACACAAAGTTAACTGGGCATTTTTACCTCTCAGGACTTTCTCAGAAGCACAACCAACAGGACTGAAGCCCAGCAAAGCCCACATCACAGCTTACTTGCTTCCCCCACCCCACCTGGCTCCCTGTGTTGTTGGACTGGGGGCAGCTCAGTAAGGTCTGGTGTGGACTACTGCCACACCCTGTCCATGTACATGCTGCTGGGCACAGATTTCCTCCTGGGTCTGGGCCCAGGAGATGCTTAGGGCTGTGCCCCTGTGATGGGCCCTGTTTAGGCTCTGTCCCACCAGTAGGTGGTAAGCCCCTTTAGAAGTACTGTGGTTCTCTGTCCTCTTAGGGCTGGAAAGCGACCTGGGGCACTCCTGCTTGAATTCAGCACCTTTTTGGCAGATTGCCGAAATCATACTGCTGCTGCTTGATTAATTCACACTCCAAGGCACAGAACAACTCTCTATAGACTTTTATTTTTATTTATATGTGCATGCATATAACAAAATTTACCATTGTAACCATTGTTTTCAATTTTTTATTAACTTTATTTATGTATGTATGTATTCATCTTTTTTTTTTTTTTTTTTGGAACCAAGAGGGTGCTTAGCCATTGAACCACTTCCCCAGTCCTTTTTATGTTGAGACAAGGTCTTCCTAAGTTGCTTAAGGCTAAGTTAAATTGCTGAGGCTGGCCTTGAACTTACAATCCTCCTCTCAGCCTCTGGGGTGGCTGGGTCAGGTGAGTGCTACTGCACTTGGCAGTAAATGATGATTTAGAGCTCACTTGGGCTTGGTCCATTAAAAATCCTAAATTGAGGGGCTGGGGCTGTAGCTCAGTGGTAGAGCGCTTGCCTAGCATGCGTGAGGCACTGGGTTCGATCCTCAGCACCACATATAAATAATAAATGAATAAAATAAAGATCCATCAACAACTAAAAAAAATTTTAAAAAAAAGAAATCCTAAATTGAGCTGGGAGCATTGGTGAATGCCTATAATCCTCACAGCTTGGGAGGCTGAGTCAGGAGGATCGCAAATTCAAGGCCAGACTCAGCAACCCAGGGAAGCTGTGTCTCTCAATAACAAATATAAAAAAGGAGGAATGTGGCTCAGTGATGAGTGTTCCCGGGTTCAGTCCCCACAATGGGGGAAAAAAAATAACCCAAATCGCTCAGAATGCCAAAAACCGCTGCCCTTCCTGGTGTCCCACTCAGCTCCATAGTCATTTTCCACTTAAGGCTTGAGACCCACCCATTATGCTGTGTCTCTCATTCTTCCTCATTGCAGGACAGCATCCCGTGTACACAAAGCTTCACAGATCATCGTGTGGGCATGGCATTTGCATTAGCTTCACCCTGTCCTTGGTATAAAGGAGGAGTGGAGATGAGCAGACGAGCAGCTGGAGAGCACTCTTGAGGTTCTGAAATTGGGTGGAGGCAGTACACAGTGGAGTCTTGGCAGCAGCCAAAATGGACCATTTTGTGGCTCCCAGCTTGGTCTGTGTGGACCTTAAAGGGGGGGGGGCATATGCTAAGCTGGAAGGAGGGGGTCTGGTGGTTTGTGTAGATGAGGACTGTGGGGTGGGTGCCTGGGACTCTAAGGGCCATGTCCACGCTGCTCCAGGTGGGCCTGGCCTTTGCTGCAGGCTCTGCAAACTGCTGCTGGGGGGCTTCCTGCTTTTGCTGAATATTATGTTTTTCTTTCTTGCGTTTTGTTCTGTGATTTTTGAACCAAACCTATAGTACCATCAGGTCTAAGTCCATTTTTTTTTTTTTTTTTGGTACCGGGGATTGAACTCAGGGGCACTCTACCACTGAGCCACATCCCCAGCCCTATTTTGTATTTTATGTAGAGACAGGGTCTCACTGAGTTGCTTAGCGCCTCGCCATTGCTGAGGCTGGCTTTGAACTCGCAATTCTCCTGTCTCAGCCTCCCTGAGTGCTGGGATTACAGGCTTGAGC